>JAGFMF010011659.1:10347456-10358368 GCA_019455555.1 Galemys pyrenaicus | reverse complement strand
CACCTCTGACCTGTGCCCCAGTGCTTGTATGCATAAATAAATAAATCTTTAAAAAAAAAAAAAAAAAAGAAGGTCCTAGGTTTGAAAATGACCCAATCAATACACATGAAGGAGTAAATGAGCAAATGAAACAGGTGGGTGAATGGGTTTTTCGTCCCCATTCCAGCTCAGCCTTCTCATGCAAAAAGCCGGGGCCCCAGAGAGGCCTCCGTCTGATCTGACCTCCAGCATGTTCCCAGCCTGAAGAAGGCGACAGAGTCTGACACAAACACTCCCACTCCCATTATTACTCAGAGCACTAAGAGAAGAAATCACAAGCAGCTTAGGACAACAGGGAAGGGAGCCAAGGGGGAGGAAACAGGACAGAGGAAGGATCCCAGGCCAAAAAAGAGAGGAAGTAAATGTTAGAACATTAGCTTGCACATGTCCAGTGACTGTGACACACTGACCAAAAAGGAAGTTGGGCTGAACAACCCAGATAACGAAAAGCCGCGGGAGGCTGACCCTGCAGCCAGGCCTTTCATTTTTGTGTTGATTTGCTTTCCATACCTCTGGAGATGGGGAGTTCATTCCTGAGGGAGACAGCCCAGCAATTCCTGGGCCTGGGCAGCTGTCAGAAAGTTTTACACAACCTGATTTTTCAAGCAGTGACTCTCTTAGGTAAAAGGGCGGAATGAGATCGTTTGGCAAAGGCAGAATGCCCATAACCTCTAGGCAGTCAGACCCTACCAGAGGATGGACTTCAAATCAGACCCCAGGTGTACGAATCGCCGTTATATTACTTACATGCCTGGTGACTTCATCTCTGCAAGCTTCAGTTTCCTCTCCTTTGATCTGAAATGATCACAGTAACAGCAGCTACCTCTAGGTTTGGGCATGTATTCAATGAGCGAATGGAATAGAATACCTGGCACATAGTATTTGCAGAAGTATATCTCCCTGCTCCAGGACCAGAGGGTTCCAGAACTTGTGACAAACACACACGTGTACTTTCGTACCTCTAAACTTTTGCCTCACGTCCTCTTGGCCAGCGACCCACAGTTAGCAAACTCCTACAGAATCCTCAAAACCTTAGCTGTAAGATACCTTTTTTTTCCTCTGTTCAAGCCTTGACCTAACCAGCTGGGATCTTCTGGGCCTAGTTCTGATTTGGCCCACTATGATGTGAAGCGAGTTCCCTAAGGTCAAGGATTCTGATTGGCATGTGGTGGGCGGAAAGTCAAAACGTGTGGAAACAAACAATGAATGAATGACTTGAATGAAAGGTCATTTGGAGGTGGGCCTAGGGTGGAAACTCAGGGGTCCACCCACCTCTGGGGCACCCGCATCCCCAATTATCAGGCCCTCCAAGGGCGGAGCCAGGGCAGATAGGGGCGGGGGATGAGTTTCCGGGCGGGGTCTCCAGCTCTTCCGGTTCGGCCCTTCTAGGGGCGCGGCCCGCGGGGCGGGTGCTGGCGGTGTCGGGGCGGTGCGAAGATGGCGGCGGCGGTGGCTGTGGCCGCGGCGGCCGGCCCCAGCGCGACCGAGGCCCCCAGCTCGCTGCTGCTGGTGGTGGGCGGAGAGTGCGGGTGCCCGGGGCTGCTGGCCTACGTGCTGGAGGAGCTCGAACGAGGTTGGGTTGGGCCAGAGCGTGGGCGTGGGAGGCGGGCGTGGTCGCGTGTGGCGATTCTGGACCCTGAGCTGGGGCCGGAGGTGGGGGTCAGACGCAGGAGACTGTGGTACCTAGAGGCCGGGGGTTGTTCGGGTGTAAGGGCTGGTCCCAGGGGTGTCAGGATTGGGGGTGACTGACCAAGCACCCGGGGTGGAGGGCAGTGGGGATTTAGGGGCCCGGGGTGGGGAGGCTGGGCGAGGGGTCCAAGAGCCGGGAGCAGAGGATTTAGGGACCTGGGGCCCAGGGGTGGGCGGTTCGGGGGGGTGGAGACTAGGTCCGCGGGGCCGAGAGGGCGGGCAGGGGTCCCAGGCAGGATTCTGGGGCAAAGAAAGGGGGTGGGGCTGGGGACGTAGGAATCCAGGCCCTGGCGGCCTGAGGTTCGGTCCCCCTCACCACTAGGCGCGTGGCGCAGGCAAAGGCCCTGAGCGCCCTTGGAGGAAGCGGCCTCGGCGCCTGAGTTGGGCTGCCCCGCCCCGGCTGGGGTGCAGAATCGGGTGCAGACCGGGGAGGGCACACGGGCTGGGCTTTGGGGCCCTTGTAATTGTGCAATGCAGGCGACTGTTCGACTTCCCGCTAGCCCATCGAGGGGAAGGTTGGTGGCCAGGATTCCCTGGGCATAGCAGCATAGAGGACCTGCAGGGAAGAGTAGGCATGGGGAGGCTATGCCCAGAGCCCCGGGGTTCACTTTTAGTTGCTCTAAGAGAATCTGCTAATTGAGGTGTGGGCGGGTGCTACCTGCCCAGAGGATTTGGCAGCTGGGGTGGTGACTCATGGGTGCACCTGAAAGGTTCACCTGCAGCCACTTGGCATGTAAGTTGGATAGTTGTGGTGCACCCCACACCGCGGTTAGGGGTGTTCACCTGCCCATCTCAGAATGACAGGTGCGTTTCATGGCTTGTAAAATGGGATTGCAGTCCACACCTCAGTTCTGAGGATAGACCAAGTTTAAGCATTCCCGTGGTGTCAGGAGTGCGTAGAAGAAGCAGAGGGTTATATGGACCTGGCAGGAGAAAGGGCCTCTGGGCAGTGAGAAGGGCTGGAACCACACCTGAGAGGGAGCCTGGGCCTGGAAAGCCAGGGGAGCTGCAAAATCAGCGGAAAGGATGAGATGGAGGGGCACTGACCAGTTGGGAGACCGGGGCTTTTTTTGCTAATGTCCTGAATCATCTCTGTAAAATTAGAAGTTATGCACTCAATCCCTTGATGCAGTGGGAGGTCATGGGGAGGGTGCTGGGGTCACCCCTGTCACCAGATGCTAGTTATTGAAGCCTTCTGGGAGCTAAGGAGCACAGCTAACCCCACACCACCATGCCCTGCCCCTTACCAGGAATTCGGTCCTGGGACATTGACCCTGGCATCTGTAGCCTGGATGAGCAACTCAAGGTCTTCGTGTCCCGGCACTCAGCCACCTTCTCCAGCATCGTGAAAGGTGAGACTGGGCTCCCCATGTGTCCTAGCTGCTTCCCTTTCACTTGTCCATTGGGCAAATGTTTTCTGAATGCCAGGCATGGAGACGGGGGCACCGTCATAAATAACCTCAGTAATGTAATTAAGATTCTTCCCAGTGCTGAGTACCAGACAGTGGTGGGCACTGACCCAGTGTCAGTGCCCTCAGTCCTCAACAACCCACAAAGCAGGATTAGTGACTTTGTCCCCCTTTGCAGGTGAGACAGCTGAAGTGTAGGGGCAGGGAGACCTCCAAGCAGCAGTCTTGGGTCTGAAGCAGCTGGGGCAGGTGTGTCAGGTGGTGTATCACATAGAGGCCCAGTAGTGGGGAAGACATTTGGAACGAGAAGCGCTGTGAAGATTGAGGGCCCAGGGGTGGGCTGTGGGCTCAGCGTGGGCAGGGACTATGTCAGGCTTGTAGTAGTGACCAGCATATAGGACCAGGTAGATAGTAGCATGTCACTCCACTGTGGGGGTAGGCAGGAGTGACCCAAGGTGAACAAAGCAACTGAGTCTGTCCTGGGTGTTCCCTACAGTCTCCCACCCCCTCAAACACCCACTTCAGCATGATGAGTCATCTCCCAGCCCCAGCCATTGGGTCAGGGAAGGAAGTGACTGTCACCTCATTGTCCCAGTGACTCCTGGTGGCTTCCTGGCCTCTAACAGGATGAAGGACTGAAAATCCCATCTGCCCTGTGTGACCTTGTTGGCTACTTCCCCTCTCTGTGCCTTGGTTTGCCCCTAATGAGATAATATCTGTGTGATAAGACTAATATTGACAAGCATGATGTTTTTTTAAAGATTTTTTTAATGCATACAAGAACTGGGGTACAGGCCAGAGATGTTGGGGGTGGTGAGAGGATTCACCAGAGACAGAGTGGAGAGCAGAACAGGCAGATTAACTGAAATACACTGCTGAGGGGAGCAGCGGGTGAGACAGGAGAGGTCTGCTGTGCCATGTGGGTCATCTCCCTGGCCGGGGATCAAACTCATGCTGCAGTGACTGTGGACGCTTTGTAGTGCAGTACTTAACCCATTGCGCCACCAGGGGGGCCCTACAAGCATGATGTTTGGAACACATCTGAGCTATGGGGTCAGACCAGGGTTTGGATCCCCTCTTCAAGCACATGGGGATTTATGGTCCCACCCACCACTTCCTGATCCCCAGACACCTGCTTGCTCCTATCTCAAGGCCTGTCCCATGTGAGCCCTCTTGTGGGACACCTCATTGGCTCTTCCTGGGTCTAGATTCCTTGTTTATAAAATAGAGCAAGCATGGCATACCCCACACAGCTGACTAACTCTGGGAATAGGGCCCCACAAGCAGCAGAGACCGTGTCACCATCATTTCCAGGCTGTGACCTTCAAGATGGCTTGTTGATCCTGCCTCATTCTGATCTGTGTCTGTTCCACTTGCCTAATCCTGGGAGACTCTCTGGCTGGAGTTCCCGGGAAACAGTCTACAGGAGCCTGTGGCTGCCTGGGGCCACACAGGGAGGCAGTGTCTGATCCTGGGACAGCTCTAAACTCATAGGATCTAATTCCCTCACAGGCCAACGGAGCCTGCACCACCGTGGAGACACCTTAGAGACCTTGGTCCTCTTGAACCCCTCAGACAAATCCCTGTGTGACGAGGTAAGCAGGGGTTGAACCCTAGGGGTGATGGCTGGTCACCATTCCTATCCTGATCTTCCTTGTCCCTGACATGACGCTGCATGAAGTTCTCTTCTATACCCCGGACGCCTCCCCTGATTCCAGTTTCAATTTACTCTTCCCCCGGGGAAGGGGTGAGGTCAGAAAGGGCTGGAATTTGGGAGAAAGGGGTGGGACAGTAAATATGGAAGGGAGCAGGCAAGACTCGGCTGATGTGCTTTCACCTGTCTGGCACGGTAGTTATCGGAACTGAATTCTGAATATTTGATCTTGTGGGCACCTGTAGCCTTCTGCCAGTTATTACCCATCAGGAACATGAGTACAGTAGAGCCCTGGGCACTCCTCTAGAGACCTTTGATTCATTAGATTAAAAAGTGTCCCCATTTGTTCCTTCAAGGGGCCCAGTCTGGCGGATACCTGCCACTGCATGACTTTAGGGCTAGGCTTGTGGGAGGTTTCCAGGAGGAGGAGGCACTGGAGTTAGGCTTTGTAGGATGCGTAGGAGTTTGCCAGGGGGTATAGGGCTCAGCGGAAGGCCTAGAGTCTGCCCTCCCAGCTTCTATTGAATTGAACACTGGCCTAGCCCTGGGTGGGGACCACAACAGGTGTAGATTTGGGCCTCCCTCAGAGAGTCGATCGGGTGATGTCCCTGCACAGAGTAGCGCCTTTAGCACTCTTCCTCCCAACCCCAGCTCCGGAACCTCCTATTGGACCCTGCCCCTCATAAGCTGCTGGTACTTGCTGGGCCCTGCCTGGAGGACACCGGGGAGCTGCTGCTCCAGACAGGGGGCTTCTCGTCCCGCCACTTCCTCCAGGTTCTGGGGGACAAAGAGGTAGGTGCCCCTGCCCATCCTGGCTCATGCCCAGATGCATGCTGTAGCAACGTGCTGCCCACCCCTCCCCAGGGCCCACCGCTTCCTGCGCTGAGGACAGTGGTGGTGGCACAGGTGCCCCTGTTCGCAGAGCCCAGTCACATCGCCATCTCAGTAGGTGGTATGAGACTGTGCCAAGGTCAGTGGATGTCCCAGAGTCTTCTAGTGGTGCCCAGATCCCTGGTCCCGTCTGGGACAGAGCTGGGGGGCGGGGTAGGGAGACAAGCGAGCAGAAAATGGTGCCAGCCTCACTTTCACACTGAACGATGTAATGTAGTGATGCTGGATAAAGCCAGCGCAGGGGTGGGGCATGGCGTCTGCTGTGGGGGGTAAGTGCAGAGGCCCAGAAGCTGGGGAGGGTTTTGTCCTGGCGGTGACAAGAACTGGCAAGAGGCCCTCCCAACTCCAAGGCGCAGGATGGGGTGTCTGCCTAGTTTTCTCCAGGGTCTGAGTGTACCTGGCACTGGGTGGCCCCTTAACCTTTCCCTGCCTCTCTACAGATCCAAGATGTACTGGCCTCAGCATCGCCCCCGACAGAGCCATCCAAGCTCACCATCACCTGTCCAACCTTCGGGGACTGGGCCAAGCTGGCTCCTGAAGTGCTGGGCCTCCCAGGGGTGCTGCAGCTGCGACTGAACCCACCAGGGCAGCTGCCAGCCTCTGAGGGCCTGCGTGAGTTCCTAGAGTACGTGGCTGAGTCACTGGAGCCGCCATCTCCCTTTGAGCTGCTTGAGCCACCGGCTTCTGTGGGCTTCCTCAGGCTCGCTCGTCCCTGCTGCTACATCTTCCCTGGGGGTCTCGGTGATGCTGCCTTCTTTGCCGTCAATGGCTTCACTGTGCTGGTTAACGGTGGCTCAAACCCCAAGTCGAGCTTCTGGAAGCTGGTGCGGCACCTGGACCGGGTGGACGCCGTGCTCGTGACCCATGCAGGTGCTGACAGCCTCCCTGGCCTCAACAGCCTCCTGCGACGCAAACTGGCTGAGCGTGAGGAGGCAGCAGCTGGTGGGGGCTCTGGGGATGACCGTCTGCGCAGACTCATCTCCCCAACCCTGGGGGTGGTGTTTCTCAATGCCCGTGTGGCGGCTTCACGTCTGGTATGTGGTGAGGATGAGGCAGAGCTGGCCCTGAGTCTACTGACTCGCCTGGGGCTCACGCCCCTGCCCCTGAGCCGAGGACCTCTGCCAGCTGAGCCCACTGTGCTTTTCCAGAAGATGGGTGTGGGCCGGCTGGACATGTACGTGCTGCACCCACCCGCAGCTGGAGCTGACCATTCTCTGGCCTCTGTGTGCGCCCTGCTGGTGTGGCACCCTGCCGGCATCGCAGAGAAGGTGGTGCGTGTGCTCTTTCCTGGCTGCACACCGCCTGCCCGCCTCTTGGACGGCCTGGTGCGCTTGCAGCACTTGGGGTTCTTGAGGGAGCCTGTGGTGACACCCCAAGATCTGGCAGGACCTCGGCGTGCTGAGAGCAAGGAAAGCGTGGGCTCCAGGGACAGCTTGAGGAGAGAGAACCGGACAAAGGCGCCTGCCAGGCCTGTCCAGGAGCGCTCTGGGGTGGCCCGGAAGGACCCACCACGGGCTGAGGCCCCTCGAAGGACTGAGAAAGAAACTAGGCCCCCCAGGGAGCTGAAGAAGGACCCCAAGCCTAGCGTCTCTCGGGCCCAGCCCCAAGCCCGTGAAGTGCGCCGAGCAGCCTCTTCTGTGGTCAATGTCAAGAAAGCAGCTGCCCAGGCAGCCCCTAAGTCTCGCAAAGCACCTACTACCACCGGCCTGGGTGGCCCACCAGCAGAGAACGGACCCCACAGCCCCCCAAGCTTCCAGTCCACAGAGGCCAACCCTCCCTCAGAGACCCACACTTCCCCTGCCCCCCAGCAGATGGCCACACCTAGTCAGGAGAGCAGCCTGGAACTGGGACTGAGCCTTGCCAGGGAGAATGCAGGCAGCTCACCCGAGAAGTCTCTGGAACTGCCGTTAATCAACGGCACCCCCCAGCCAAGTACCCCCTCGCCTGTGGAGGCCCACCAGGGCCCAGCCGAGGGCAGCGGGCGAATGTCCCTGAGCCCCCTGCGGGGTGGGGAGGCTGGGCCAGATGCCTCCCCCACAGTGACTACACCCTCGCTGCCTGCCGAGGTGGGCTCTCCGCACTCTACAGAGGTGGATGAGTCCCTGTCCGTTTCTTTTGAGCAGGTGCTGCCACCAGCTCCGGCCACCGCCAGTGAGACCGGGCTGAGCCTCCCTCTGCGGGGCCCCAGGGCTCGGCGTTCAGCTTCCCCACACGACGTGGACCTGTGCCTGGTGTCGCCCTGTGAGTTTGAGCACCGCAAGGCTATGTCCATGGCGCCAGCTCCTGCGTCACCTGGGAGCTCCAACGACAGCAGTGCCCGGTCCCAGGAGCGAGTAGGGGCTCTGGGGGCCGAGGAAACACCCCCCACGTCAGTCAGCGAGTCCTTGCCCACCCTGTCTGACTCAGACCCACCGCCTGCCGCCCCTGGCACTGTGGACTCAGATGAGGACACGGAGGGCTTCGGGGTCCCTCGCCGTGACCCTCTACCCGAGCCCCTCAAGTTTCCCCCACCTCTGCCCACTCCACCCAGCATCTGCATGGTGGACCCTGAGATGCTGCCCCCCAAGCAGGCCCGAGTGACACAAACCCTCAGCCGTACCCGAAAGTCCCTTGTCCACCCCAACCCTGGGACTGCTGCGTCCAAAGCCACTCCCGCGACCACTGCCAAAACCAAGGGACCGACAAGTGGGGACCGGAACAGTCGGCCCCTCAGTGCCCGGAGCGAGCCCGGTGACAAGGGAGGCCGGGCACCCCTGTCCAGGAAGCCCTCGGTCCCCAAGACTGCTCCTCGAGGCCCAGCTGGTAAGTGCCTGGGGACTGGGGACCCACAGTAGGTGACGGCGCTGCCCCTGTGCCGTTTGTTGTGCCTTAGCCACACCCGGGTTCCTGAGACACCCAGATTCGCTGTTTCGCCAGAGGGCACAGTTAGACTTAGTGGCAGGACCCAGCGCGGACAAGCAAGGGAGGCCGCCAGGACAGGGACAAGCTTCCCGTTGCCTCCCTCGTGGGGTCCCGCGGTGCTGACTCCATCCCCTGTTAACGTGAAGATCCGTGTGAGGCTCTGTCCACCGGGGGACCCGGTAGGCTCATGGGTGAGTTCTCTGAGGGCTGGTCATGTAGGCCTCCCTTGCCTGGCATGAACCAAGACAGTTCCACTGTCCAGAGGGGGAAGGCAGGAATCCAGGTAAGCACGGACAGTTAGTAGAGTGAGCTGCTCTTAGGGCTTGGGGGGATGGAAAGCCAGGTTCCCAGACACCGACCAAGGGCCGATCTGTCAACTCTGAGAAAAGTGGTGTCAGTCCCACAGTGCTTAAAATTCTTTTAATGGCAAACTCGAGCAGCTTGCTGTGTGAACCGTGTGTCAGTGTGCGGTCCATTCACATGGCGCGCCTGTCGCCGCCCTCCGTCTCCAGACTTTCATCTTTCAGAACTTGCTCCATTAAACTCACTCCCCAACCCCTCTTCAAGCCCCTGGCACCTGCCATCCTAATTTCTGCCTTTCGGGACCTCATAAGTGGAATCACAGTTTTTGTCCTTTTGCTCTTTCTTCACTCAGCAAAACGTCCTCCGTATTTACCTGTGTTGTATCCTGTGTCAGAATTTTCATTTTTTCAAAACTGAGTCATATTCCAGTGTCTGGATGAACCGTCTTTTGGTTAGCTGCCTCCTTCAGTGGACACTGAGTTGCTAGACACGTGGTGTGCTGATGTCTGCGATACTGTCTCTCTTTCTGTCGACTGCCTTTTTACAGTTTGTGATGTTGATAGTGTCTTTTGATCCCCAAGTTTTTAGTTCATAAAGTTCATATTGTCTGCTTTTCCTTTTGTTTCCTCTGCTTTTGGTGTCATATCTAAGAGATGATCAGGGTCAATGTCCTCAGACTTTTGTCTAACGTTCTCTTCTAAGAGTGTTACTGGTCTAGCTCTTCGGCCTGCTGAGTTCTTTTTTTTTAAGATTTATTTATTTATTTATGCGCACAAGAGCTGGGGCACAGGCCAGGGTTGCGGGAGGTGAGAGGATTCACCAGAGACAGAGTGGGGAGCAGAACAGGCAGATGCACTAAAACACACTGCTGAGGGGAGCAGCGGGTGAGGCAGGAGAGGTCTGCTGTGCCATGTGGGCCCCCTTCCTGGCCGGAGGCAGGGATCGAACTGGTGCTGCAGTGGCTGCAGTTTGCTTCATAGTGCATTGCTAAACCCACTGCGCCACCAGGGAGGCCCAGTTGAGTTCATTTTTGTACATGGTGCTGATTAAGAGTTCAGTTTTCTCTTCTTGCATGTGGAGACCCAGCTTGCCAAGCACCTTTTGTTGGGGATACTGTCCCCTTTTAATGATCTTGGCGCCCTTGTCAAAACTCATTTGACCGTATGTGGGATGGTTTATTTCTGGGCTCTGTTCCACTGATTTATATATCTGTCTTTATGCCAGAACATGTTGTCTTGTTAGTGAGCTTTATAGTAAATTTAGAAGTCTGGAAGTGTGAATCCTCCAACTTTTGTACTTCTTTTTCAGGATTGTCTAAGCTATATGAGATCCTTGAGATTGCATTATACATTTTAGGATGAATTTTTCTGTTTCTGCAGAAAAGCATCATTGGGATTTTTATTTTGATCTATAGATGATTCTAGTGGTGTTAATATCTTAGCAATATTAAGGTTTCCAATTCATGAACATGGGATGTCTTCCTTTTAGCTGGTGTCTTTAATTTCCTTTTTTTAAGATTTATTTATTTATACATATAAGAACTAGGGTACAGGCCAGGTATAGGGGGTGGGGTGAGAGGATTCACCAGAAACAGAGTGGGGAACAGAACAGGCAGACTGAGTGAAATAAACTGCTTAGGGGAGGCAGGAGAGGTCTGCTGTGCCATGTGGGTCACCTCCTTGGCTGGGTATTGAACTCAGGCTGCAGTGGATGTGGATGCTTCATAGTGCTGTGCTTATTTAACCCCTTGAGACACAAGGGAGATCCAGTTTCTTTCAGCAGTGTTTTATAGTTTCCAAATATAGTACTTTGCCTCCTTGGTAAAGATAATTCCTAAGTATTTTATCCTTTTTGATGTTTCTTAATTTCCCCTTTTACATTTTCATTGTTATTATATAGAAATGTAACTGGGGGCCTCCCTGGTGGTGCAGTGGGTTAAGCAACGCACTATGAAGCAAACCGCAGCCACTGTAGCACAAGTTCGATCCCTGTTGCTGGCCAGGAGGGGAACCCACATGGCGCGGCA
>JAGFMF010011659.1:10315282-10347406 GCA_019455555.1 Galemys pyrenaicus | reverse complement strand
TCCCACCCCCCACACCTCTGGCCTGTACCCCAGTGCTTGTATGCATAAATAAATCTTTAAAAAAAAAAAAAAGACTTTAAAAAAAAAAAAGAAATGCAACTGGTTTTTGTCCACAAGCTGGTACTTTTTTTTTTTTTTTTAAGATTTATTTATTTGGGCCCTCCCTAGTGGCGCAGTGTGTTAAGCAACACACTATGAAGCAAACCGCAACCACTGCAGCACGCGTTCGATCCCTGCCCCCGGCCGGGGAGGTGACCCATATGGCGCAGCAGGCCTCTCCTGCCTCTCCCACTGCTCCCCTCAGCAGTGTATTTCGGTTGATCTGCCTGTGCTGTTCCCCACTCTGTCTGGTGGATTCTCTCACCCCCCGCACCTCTGGCCTGTACCCCTGTGCTTATATGCATAAATAAATAATTCTTTAAAAAAAAAGGTTTGTTTATTTATGCATACAAGCACAGGGGTACAGGCCAGAGATGAGGGAGTGGTGTGAAGATTCACCAGAGACAGAGTGGGGAACAGAACAGGCAGACCAACCGAAATACACTGCTGAGGGGAGCAGCGGGCGAGGCAGGAGAGGTCTGCTGACCCACTGCGCCACCAAGGAGGCCCCACAAGCTAGTACTTTGATGAATTCATCTATTCAGTTTTAACAGATTTCGTGTGTGTGTGTGATCTTTAGGGTTTTCTATACAATTACATTTTGTAAAAGATAACATTACATTTTCCTTTCCAGTGTATATGCTTTCACATATTTTTCTTTTTAAAGATTTGTTTATGTATACAAAAACTGGGGTACAGGCCATAGGTGCAGAAAGGTGAGAGAATTCATCAGAGACAGATGGATTGACTGAAACACACTGCTGAGGGGAGCAGCGGGTGAGACAGGAGAAGTCTGCTGCGCCACGTGGATCACCTCCCTGGCCGGGGATCAAACTTGTGCTGCAGTGGCTGTGGATAGCTTCACAGAGCTGAGACTTAACATCTTGTGCCACCAGGGAGGCCCTGCTTTCACATATATTTCTTTCATATTGCTCTGGTTAGGATTTCTACTCCTATGTTGAATACAAAAGGTGAAAGAGGGGCCTCCCTGGTGGCGCAGTGGGTTAAGCAACGTACTATGAAGCAGACCACAGCCACTGCAGCACAAGTTCAGTCCCTGCTGCCGGCCAAGGAGGGGACCCACATGGCGTAGCAGACCTCTCCTGCCTGGCCCACTGCTCCCCTCAGCAGTGTGTTTTAGTGGATCTGCCTGTTCTGCTCCCCACTCTGTCTCTGGTGAATCCTCTCACTGCCCTGGACTCTGGCCTGTTTTCCAGCTCTTGTATGTATAAATAAATAAATCTTTAAAAAAAAAAAAAAGGTGAAAGCGACATCATTGGATTGTTCCTGATCTTAGAGGAAAAGCTTTCAGTCTTGAGCCATTAAGTATTATGTGAACTGTGGCTTTTTCATGTATGTGGCTTTTCTTTTACTGAGGTATTTTCCTTCTATCCCATGTTCGTTGAGTGTTTGTCATGAGAGTGTTTTGTTTTGTCAAATACCTTTCTGTATCAATTGAAATGCTCACGTGGGCTTTGCCCTTGTTCTGTCAATATGGTGAGTGGCATTGCTCAGTTTTTGTTTGTTGGACCATCGCTGTGTCCCAGGAGTAAATCCCATGGTGTGTTAGCATTTTACTATGCTGCTGAATGTGGTCTGTTGGTATTTTGTTGATTTTTTTGGCATCACGTTCTTAAGAGATACTGGTCTGTATTTCTTTTTTCACGGTATCTTTGTCTGACCTTGGTGTCAGGACAGTGCTGGCCTCATAGAAAGCATTTCTTGCTCTTCAGTTCTTTGGGAAATTTTGAAGAAGGTTGGTATTAGTTCTTCTTTAAGTGTTTGGTAGAATTCACCACAAACCCAGAAGGTTTTGGTCACTGACTCAATCTCCTTACTAGTTATATGTCTTTGAAAATTTTGTTTCTTTGTGATTCAGTATTAGTAAGTTTTTTTTTTTTTCTAGGAATTTGTACTTTTTTTTATTTGTTGGAATGCAGTTGTTCATAACACTCTCATAGTGCTTTTTATTGCTGTGGAGTCAGTAGTGGTACCCCATTTTCATTTTTGATTTTACAAATTTCAGGGTATTTTCTTTGCCAATTTTGTTAATCCTTTTTAGATTAGAAGAACCAACTTTTGGTTGGTGTTCTTCTGTTCTTTTTAAAATTTCTGCTTTTTAATATTTTTAAAGATTTATTTATGCATACAAGAACTGGGGTACAGACCAAAGGTGTGGGGTGGGGTGAGAAGATTCACCAGAGACAGAGCAGGGAGCAGAACAGGCAGACTGACCGAAACACAATGCTGAGGGGAGCAGCGGGCAAGGCAGGAGAGGTCTGCTGTGCCACATGGATCCGCTCCCTGGCTGGAGGCAGGGACTGAACTCGTGCTGCAGTGGCTGCGGTTTGCTTCATAGTGCATCGCTTAACCCACTGTGCCACCGGGGAGGCCCAAAATTCCTGCTTTTTAAAAAATTATTTCCTTCTGGATTTTAATTTAACTGTTTTTTCTAGTTCCTTAAGTTGTAAGTTGATTGACTTGAGCTCTGTTCTTCCATCAAATATAAGTATTCATAGTTACAAGCTTCCCTTTAGCCCTCTCGCAAGAGATTCTTTGTCTCGACAGTTAGATTTTGTATCTGAGTGTGGGTCTCTGAGTTCATCCCACTTGGATTAACTGAGCTACTTTGATGCTTATATTCATCTCTCATCAAATACGGCAAGCTTTTATTCCCTGCCACCTTCTCTTATGCCCCTGCGACCCTTTCTCCCTAGTGCCCTCACTCTTTTTTTTTTTTTAAAGATTTATTTATTTGTGCATACAAGCACTGGGGTACAGGCCAGAGGTGTGGGGGGGGGGTGAGAGGATTCACCACAGAGTGGGGAGCAGAACAGGCAGATCAACCGAAATACACTGCTGAGGGGAGCAGCGGGCACAGCAGGAGAGGTCTGCCGCACCATGTGGGTCCCCTCCCTGGCCGGCAGCAGGGATCGAACTCGTGCTGCAGTGGCTGCGGTTTGCTTCATAGTGCACTGCTTAACCCACTGCGCCACCAGGGAGGCCCCTAGTGCCCTCACTCTTAACCTCAGAACCCTCATATCATTTATTAGCATCATTAGTTTTTAATGATTAGCATTTATTAGCATCATTAGTTTTTGCTTTGTGTAATCCTCTTTGTAAAGTCCAATATTTGTCTTCTGTTGTTTTGACTTGCTTTACCACACATAAGTCCCTCCAACTCCTTCCATTCCATTTTGCTGTAAGTGGCAACATTCCATCTTTCCTTATGACTTACGGTATTCCATTGTGTGGATATACCACACCTAGATCCAGTTCTCTGTGGCACTTACTTATTTCCATATCCTAGCTAAATAACACTGTAATAAACATAGCTGAGCACATAATATTTTGAGTTGATGATAGATGCCCAAGAGTGTTTCCATTTTTAGCCTTTTAAGATAAATCCAGACTGCTAAAGGGTAACATTCTCAGCTTTGCCGGCCAGCTCTCTCTGTGCCATACTCATCTCAACTGCTGTAGGGCAAAAGCAGCTCAGTAAGTACCTGAGTGGGCGTGTGTCCCAGTAAAGCTTAGCAAAAGCAGCAGTTGCCAGGCCAGAGCTTATGACTCCTGCTTGACCACTCTCCTGCCCAGGGACCCTGGGTCTCTTTTTGCTATTATGCACTGCCTCCGACCTCCCCACTTTCCACAGCCTTCCCTTCCCAAGGGTCCACTCGGGTCCTTGTTTTCTCCATCCCTAGCTATGAGTGGGAGACTCTATTGGTCCAGAGCTAGGGTCTCATTTTTCTGCAAATGCCACAGGTGTCCCGTGGGCCCATACCCTGAGCTGGACAGTGTTCATGATTGTAGGCTGTAAGTGTCGAGCAGAATTTGCACACCCAACGCCCTACTGTGCTCAGCTGGTCCTGAGTCCACATGCCCGGAGTGCAGGCTGCATCCCTTACAGTCTGGGTTCACGCTGTCTCCATCCAGGCTGCCATATCCTGAGTCTCCCTTTGCAGCTCTGTTCTTCCGGTACCCACTCTGGGTCTCTATCACTGTTGGAGGCAGGGTTTTTTGTCCCTCTTGGTCACCACCATGTCTTCAGGGCCTGGTGGCCCAGGAGGGTGTGACCACTGTCTCTTGAGTAATTGAACAGATGGAGGCTGCAGAAGCAGCAGAGCATTCCAGGTGCCGTGGGAGCTCAAGCTTCTGCAAACCCCCTTTCTGGAAGCCCTTCCCAGTTGCCCCCACCCTCTGACTGTAGGGTTGTCTGAGCTCAGGGACTGACCAGGGAGGCTCCAGGCAATGAGGGGGAGCCTTGGGTGTTTGGGGTAACTGCCCCTGCCAGGGCAGTGCTGTGCAGAGAGATGCCAATGGTATTGGGAGCTTGTCCTGGGCCCTGGGTCTTGGCCCCTTTTTGGTCTTAGGAACTCATGACTGACCCTGTTCCTTTTGCTTGTAGGGGCAACCAGCAGCCGACCAGGAGGGTCAGCAGCTCCACCGGGCTCTCCCGTCTACCTTGACCTGGCCTACCTGCCTAGTGGGAGCAGCACCCGCCTGCTGGATGAAGAGTTCTTCCGGCGCGTGCGTGCTCTCTGCTACGTCATCAGTGGCCAGGACCAGTGCAAGGAGGAGGGCATGCGGTCTGTATTGGATGCGCTGCTGGCCGGCAAGCAGCACTGGGACCGTGACCTCCAGGTATGTGGTCACCTTAGGCCTCAAGCAGTCCTGACAACATTAATGTCATTATGCTGTTGCCCAGGCTGCTGGCATGGAGCATGGGGGGAGGTGCCTTCTGATATCTTCCTGTTAACCCTGCACAGTCCTGTTAGGTCAGTGCCACCTTCACCCAAGACAGAGGAGGAAGTAGATTGCTCCCAAGGCAGCAGGACAGTGAGGCCAAACTGAGAAGTCCCTCCCAGCTCTCAGGGCCTTGTTCCCATTATGTTCATGTCCTTATCCACCTGCAGCAAACGTGGACACTGAGAGCTGATTTGACTCCCTGACTCTTGACCACTTTGGTGTCATGAAAAGCAACCAAGGGAAATGATGGGATATATGGTATCTATGCAGCTAAGAAAGTTGAAAATTTATGCAGAGGCTGTGATTGCTCAAAGCCATGAGATAGAAGTAGAGCCTGAAAGGTTGAGCGAGAGTCGACAGGGAAGCTTCCAGATACCCGGCACCCATGTGCTGTGTGTAAGCACTGACACTGGCCTCGCAGGAGCAGGGCTTACAAACCCTGCTCCTGCGCTGCTTGTGGAGCAGAGTCCCAGGTGGAAGGAAGGCACAGCGTGGGCAAAGGCGTGGAGGGGGAGCCAACTTGACTGACCAAGGAAGCAGAGGGAGATCAGAATAAGATAAGAGGGGGCATGGAGGCAGAGGGTCAACAGGAACCATGGTGTGTGGTCCAGGGCGTCATAGAGTTGTGGGAACTGTGTTGTGAGGGTCCTTTGGGTGCGGTGGAGGCGATAAGGGACTTGGGGGCTGGTCTGGCTGTAAGCATCAGCTGATGCACCAGCAGAGCGTGGAATGGGCTGGGAGGCTGCCTCACTCAGTATCGGTTCACTTGTCTTCCAACAGGTCACCTTGATCCCTACCTTCGATTCAGTGGTAATGCATGAATGGTATCAGGAGACACATGCCCGGCACCAGGCTCTGGGCATCACAGTGCTGGGCAGCAATAGCACTGTGTCTATGCAGGATGAGGCCTTCCCTGCATGCAAGGTGGAGTTCTAGCCCCTCCCCACCACCAGAACCTGCCACTGTTCTGAGATTCTCCTACATCAGAAATAAACCAGGTACTTCACTTGGCTAAGGCCTCACTTCCTCATACCAATGGGAGACTTAGTCTGGGATAGTCGTTGTTGGCCATTGGACCCTCAGTCCCAGGGGACAGATTCTGTGGACTCTCTGGTGGCCCCAGGTCATGTCTAGGGGTGAGAAAACCTCTCAGGTAATGACCGTGCTGCCCACCGCCTTGCAGTCCAACCCAGTGACCATAAGGGGCCATTTTACAGACAGAGAAGGTGGCACCCCCCAAAGTCAACTGCAGGATCCCCACCCCTCAAACCAGTCATTGCTGAGGTGAGCTGTGAATCCAGTCTTTGCTCCAAAGCCATTAAACAGGTGAGCCTCCATTTCAGAAACAGTTGCTCATGCAGGAGATGCACACTCTGCAGGAAGGGCTTCCGAAGGATCCCCCTCCCAGTCTCTGCCCCAAGACAGAAACACCTACGTAGAATATTGACAGGGTGCCATCAAGATGGATTGAATGGCCACCCCAAAAACCACATTAGTCTGAATCTCAATACCTGTGATTATCCCCACATATGGAAAGACTTTCTGTGAATGTGATTAAATGAAGGGCCTTGAGATAAGGTCATCCTGGATTAGGGTGACCCTAAATCCAATGACAAGTGTCCTAAGAGACAGGAGAGGAGATACAGCGAAGGCATGTGAAGCCTGAGGCAGACAGTGGAGTGCTGTAGCCACAAGCGAAGGACACTTGGAGCCATAAGAAGCTGGAAGAGTCAGGAAGGACCCTCCTTCCCTTGAGCCTTCAGAAGGAACTAGCCCTGCCCACACATGGATTTCAGATTCCCAGTTTCCAGAACCGGGAGAGAATAAAGTCTTGTTTGTAGTCTCCAGTATGTGATCTTTGTGATGGTGGCCCCAGGTCACTCAGCACAGCACGGTATAACCTCAGCGTGTCAGCACACTGCTCTCTTCCTGCAGACCGTGAACGCATCACCGTGTGGCTGGCTGGCTGCGTGGGGTTCCATGGTACAGGCGCCTCTGCTTCTCAGTCCACGTCCAAGTGCATTCAGGCTGCTGTTAGAGTACACTTGTCTTGCGTCACTACGGTGTCAGCCATGGTCCAAAAATATTTCATACAGTAGGATATTTTTAGTGAACACAGTCACCCAAATTTTACTGCACTATATACATTATATTGTTAAAATTGCTGTATTTTTAATTTTTGTTTTTAATCTCTTAATGTGTCTGACTTACAAGTTAAACTACTGTAGGTATGTGTGTACAGGAACAAACAGTACAAGTAGCCTGTCAGACTGTCCGTGATTTCACACACCCACTGGGGATCTTGAACAGATCCTCTGAGAATAAGGGGGACCACGGTACACAGATTGGGGGCAAGGGTCTGCTTAGACAACACATTTCTTTCTCACAGTTCTGGGGGCTGGGGAATCTAAGATCAAAGTGCCAGAGTTGGATTCTGGTCAGGATTCTCTTCCTAACTTGCAGGTGACAGCCTTCACTGTGTCCTAACATGGCCAAGGAGGAGCAGTAGTTCAGGCAAATTCTCTGGAGCCCTTATAAGATTGCTAATCCCATCGTGGGGTACCACCCTCATGAGCACATCTCACCCAAATTACCTTCCAAAGGCCCCACGTCCAGACACCATTATCTTGGGGACTAGGACATTCACATACAAATTTTGAATTCGTGGGGAATACATAAAACAGTGTCAAAGTCGAAGGGCCAGCAGCAAGCAAGAAGATCTCTTACAACGGGTTGGTTTCAGCACCTGACAACTTGCTATAGGAGCCGTCTAAGTGACTGCTAGTGCTTTCATGAGAAATGCTGAGACCTATCTGGGGCCAGGTTGTCGGGATGGGTGGATGGACCCTGGACAATCCTGTGGGATCCATGAGGACACCAGGGCCATGAGAACACTGTGGTGATGCCAGGGAGCTGGTACCTGGTCACCGTCGCAATGCACACAGGGCTGCCAGGAGGGGGCGCTGTGGCAGGTAGGGCTTCAGTGGCCCTGGGATCTGGATCAGAGACTGCAACCACCTCCCATCGCCATTTCCACCCTCTGCTTCCAGGGAAGGAAGTCCTGGATCTTGCCAAGTTGACCTAACAAAGTCAGCACTGGCCACTCCTGCTGCCAGGCAGGGCGGGTTATGTTCCTTGCCCTCCTGTGGTCAGTCCAGGTCTCCAGATGGGTCATTTCTTTTACTTTTTTTTCAATTTATTTTTATTTATTTTTCTTACAATGTTTGCTTTCTTTTCTAGGTGTAGTCCCCATAGAATTTCTACCACCAATTGGCCCGTGCACCAACACCACAGTCCTTTGTCCTCTTCCCATCCCTGCCTGATCCCAAGCGCTCCCTCTTCCCTGCAGAATGTATCTGATTTGTAGTTGTCTGTTTTGTTTTGTTGTGGGTTTGTTGTTGTTGATGTAATTTTTTTTTTGATGTCCTATATTCCTCCTATAAGCGAGACCATCCAGTATTTTTCTTTTTCTTTCTGACTTCACGGAGCATAATCCCTTCAAGCTCCACCCATGTTTCTGCAAATGGCTCTAGTTTATCTTTTTTGATTGCTGAATAATACTCCATTGTGTATGTATATACACCACATCTTCTCGGTCATTTCATACATAACACTGCATCCCCCCGATTTTCATTTTGCCTAAACTGCCAAGTCTGGGTGTTGTTCTCTCATTTCTTTTGTAATCAGGGAGATTTTCTTTTTTTTAACTTTATTAAATAAGATGTTTGTCTCTTTCATTTGTATATCATATATTTTTTTCAATTGGGAAATAAACTTAAAAAAATACTGTGGCAAGAAACAACATAAAATTTACCATCTTAACCATTAATAAACTTTTGTGTTGTAAATGTTTTCCAAACATCTTTCAGTTTTGTTTAAAACATTTATAACAAAGTCATTCATATACTAATGGTTTCCAAACCACAATCATTAAATTTCTCTTGGTGCTTTGGGAGACCTTTCCTGCAGTTGACACAAATTCTCCCAATAAGTTCCTTTTATTTTTTTTACCATCTAGGATTTATTTGGGGATGAAGAGAAGTAGGGCTGTCCCACAAGCCCCTCTCACTGAATGAGATAGTGTGTGTTGACCTCTTTCTGAATCTGCTCTAACCCAAGGCTCACTTCTTTTCCATGCTGTTTTCATTGGTGTATCTTATTTGGTGGTTTTTTTCCTTCATCAATTCCCTTCTGTTTTCCCATGCTCATTCCTGTTGGAGTTGTCAGATTGCCAAAGAGGGGCTCAGACACATGCAGGAGGAGTGATGTCAACTTCTGCTTCTGACCAGATAGTGAAACCAAGCTGCCCTCCCCACCCACATGCCCCAATAAAAACTGAAGTGCCGGATTGAGTTGGACAAGGCAGCTTTGGTCTTCCGTTTTCTTGGACCTGATAGGACCTCAAAAGGTGGTTTTAGAATCAGAATTAGTTTTTACGTTAGAAAGGAAATTTGAATATCTCCAACCTTGCAGTTTGGAGTTAGGGGGAAAATTGGAGATGGCTAATCAAGTCCCATGACTTGGGACCTCACGTGGTCTGCAACCCTGACATTATTTGGGTGTCTGCCAGCCCCCACCAGTCAGCATGGTTTACAGCAGCCGACTGGTAGTCACCCCAGGGGTCTGTTGGAAGAGCCTTCACCCACCAGCCTTGAAGGATTTCCCAGTCACATCCCAGTGAGTATGAACTAGCCTCAAAACTCAGAACCTGTCATGAGTGGGAAACAACAGATGTGATGGCAGCCGGGACTTTCAACTTCGGAATCATCAGACCCAAAATGGGTGTGTTTAATTCTGAAATGTAAACAAAGCAAAAGATAGAAATATTTTCAGAACAACCAGATAGAAGAGAAATTAAGTGAATCACTGAGCTTTCAAACACTGGATGGGGTTGACCGTGGATTTGAGATGGCTGAAGAGAAATCTGGTGAACTGGAAGATGGGACTGAAGAAGTTTCCCAAACATGAGAAAAGAAAAGGGACACAGAGAACAGAAGCAGCTCTAAAGGAGGGTAATGACGGAATTTTCCAGAATTCATTAAACACATTATTTTCAGAATGCCCCCAAACGGGATATATAAAAAGAAATGAATGAAAATGCAGAAAAACAGGTGATAAGCGAAGCAAGAGTGGCAGCTGGAGAGCCAGTGCGCCAGCCCACAACACGGAACCAGGACACAGTGTGGAGCCTCTTCAAGGGACTGAGGGAAAACAGTCACATCTCTTAACAACCGCAATACATTCTGAGAAATGCACCATTAGACAACTTTGCCATTGTGTGAGTGTCAAAGTGTAATTACCCAAACCTAGATGGGACAGCCCCTACACACCAAGGCTCAATGGCACAGTGCTGGGACCACCTTCATATATGCAGTCCGTGTTGGCGAAAGGCCATTTAGCATCCTGTTACTATAACAACCCAGAAACTATCACCCAACAAGAAAGGAGGATGTGGGAGAAATGAAGTCTCTGATCAAAATTCTGAGACAATTTTTCAGAAAGTTATCAAGCTAAAAGAACTGAGAAGAGGAAATGGTGAAAAAAATGGGAAATAAATGAGTGCCACTAAAGAATCATCATCTTTGTTAACAAGAAGTGCAATGTCCAGTGTGAAGGATAAAAATTTAAGTTTAGGGCCTCCCCTGGTGGCGCAGTGGGTTAAGCAAAGCACTATGAAGCAAACTACAGCTACTGCAGCACAAGTTCGATTCCTGCTGCCGGCCAGGGAGGGGACCCACATGGTGCGGCAGACCTCTCCTGCCTCGCCCGCTGCTCCCCTCAGCAGTGTGTTTTAGTGGATCTGCCTGTTCTGCTCCCCACTCTGTGGTGAATCCTCTCACCGCCCCCAACACCTCTGGCCTGTACCCCAGTGCTTGTATGCATGAATAAATAAATCTTTAAAAAAAATTAAGTTTAGACAACAACATGGAGGAAGAGCTGATGAACTAAGAATGCTTTAAATCCTTGTATTATATGATGGAGAACATTATTTGGGTGAGCAGAGTATGAGATTAAAAGTTTGTCATAATAAAGACTAGGAGAATAGAACTAGACTATCACTTCCCAACTACTAAAGAGGAAGGGGGATTAGAGTAAAAATGAAGTAATCCAGGGGACTCCCTGGTGGCACAAGGGTTAGGTGCAGCATTATAAGGCTGTCCACAGCAGAGTTCAATCACTGGCCAGGGAGGTGATGGCACAGCAGACCTCTCCAGTTTTGCCTGTTGCTCCCCTCAGCAGTGTATTTCAGTAGATCTGCCTACTCTTCTCCCCACTCTGTCCCCTGGTGACTCCTCTCACACCCCACCCTCCTGTATCTCTGGCCTGTTCCCCAATTCTTGTATGAATAAATAAATCTTTTTTAAAAAAGGAAGTAGTCCAAAATAGTGCTAGTCCAAAATAGCGATACAAATAACCCAAAATAATAGAAATACATAAAAATTTCCGGTGATTCAATAAATGTATTTCAATAAATGTAAATGAACCACAGAAAACCATCTCTATTTAAAAGATGAAAGATGGTGGGACTGTATTTTTGAAATGAAGTTTTATGGTACTTAAAAGAAACATCTAAATAAAAATGCTGAAAATTGAAAGAGAGAGAAATCTGGTAAGTACTAAAAGTAATTTTTAAGCTGATATGGCCATATTGATAATGAAATTGTAGTTTTGGTATATTATCAGAAATAAGATAAATTAGAGCTTTATTTCCCTAAGAAGACATAACATGTTCCAAACTTGTGTGCATCTACTAACACAGTCTCAAAGTTAAGAGCTACCGGAGAGAATCATACATTTACCCTCTTTTTTTTTTTTTTTTGAGTTATTGATAGATTTTCTCATATTGATCCAGCCTTACCTCCCTAGAATGACCTCCACTTTGAGCTGGGCTTTGGCCCTCAATACTTGGTGCATCTCTCCCTGCTTCAGATTTTGACGTTGTTCCTTCTCAGCAGCCAGCAGCATCACGACACTCACCACCAGAACGTGGTGAGAGAACATGTGTGTGGGGGGGCATTACAAATGACAAATCAGGTACCACTGCCACTCATGTGACATCATGTGTCATGTGCAAGTCACATGACATCCTGTACAAATCTGCCTCAACTCACGGTGGGGTTGCATTAGCCTCCAGTTGGGCAAAATCATCTAGCACAAAGTTCGATTTATACTAAGGTGGAGTATCTCCTGTGGTGATTACTCAGGTGGAGTCTCAACTGTTCCCTCCCCTTTTCCTGTGGCCCAATCCCAAGCACTTCCATGCTTCCTACTGAGTGCTCATTACTTTCATACCATCATAAAGTTGAAAATTCTTAAGTGGAAGCGTTCTAAGTGGGGACCATCTGGGTTTGGAAGGAGCAGAACAAGGAGAATCAAAATGAGTGGTGAAAATCAATTGCTACTGACAAATCTCCCCCAGAGAGTGTTGTCCTGGCTGTGGTGGGCAAGCTGTTCCTGCAGAGCCAAGAGTGAACCATTTTTGGTATTGGCCATAGTCTCCGCTCAGTCCACTCGACCCTGTGGTGAACTTCATTTACACAAATAGACAAAGGTGGCACTTTGCCCTTGGGCTGTGGCTCGCCAAATCCTGCCTGAGGGGATAGTCTCCCACTTTCCTATCCAAGAGCTGGAACAGTCTGGGGACTGAGTTCCACCCCACTCTACTTCCCCTCCCCTCCCTTCTCCACCCCTCTCTGTCCCCCTCTCCCTCTCTCTTCTCCTCTTCCTCCCTCCCTCTCCCCGCATTTCTCCAGACAGCTGTCTGGTTGGCCTCAGCTGAGCTTGCACTAAAAATATCCCTGGCTGCTGCCAAGGCACCTGGAGGCCCTGGCCCTGCGGCAGGCTCAGGTCCTCCTTTGTGACCTTGACCTGTAACTCCTCCCCTGGATACTCACCTTGAGCCTGTCCCTCTCCTCCCGCCCCATTTCACAATATTGCTTCAATATCGAATCAGCTCCAGCCTTTGAGCTACAGGGTCCTCTCCCTAGACCGTTCATCACTTGGCATCCACTCAAAACGGTGGATGCTGCCCGCACACGGTGAACTCAAGTTGGGGGACCCCTAGGGGGTGCACGAGGCACCCGGTGGTCCGGAACGCATCGTGGGATGTAAAGATTAGGCCACACGGGGAGCGGAAGCTTATTTCTGCTCCTCCCCAGGGACCCACAGAGGCAGGCAGACTCTGCTCAGAGGAACCGAGAGGAGACTGGGAACCTGGGGCGGTGACTGGCGCCGCAGCTGCTCAGATACCCGGCTGGGCTGGAGCTGCCGGAACTTCCCGTTCCAGGGACGCAAGGCGGCCAGGACCAAGGGCCGCCGGTCTGGGAGATAGAGCTAGGAGAGGCTGATGCGCGTTGCGGGCTGGGGCTGGAGGCCCGGTCCATTGGAGCTCGCGGTGGAGTGTAACCAACTAGGGCGCTTTTCTGGGGAGACGTGGGCTCTGGATAGGTGGCCTGCCAGGACAGTCAGACGATGCCTGCTTGTCTTCCTAGCTGCATCTACTGAGGTCCCTCTAGAAAGCCCTCCCTGCTCTTGGCCCTCTGCCCCTCCGCTGGGTCTTCCAGGCGCACTGTTTTAAATGCCACACTGCCCACCAGCTTGACACCCCTTGGTTTTTTGGTGTTTTTGTTTGTTTTTAACTCCTACCTCTTCCAGACTCTCTGTTTTATCTGTCCTCCCCATTGTAAACCCCTGAGGACGGTGGGGCAGCAGGGTTGCTGCTGGGAAAAGACAGGGTGCTCTGGCTGTACCTACGGTACACAGTAGGTGCTCGAAAATGTTGGTTGAGTCCTAGCTTGGCAGCGCTGCTGGTTGACCTTGGGAACGTTACCTAACTTCTCTGCTCCCTCATCTCAGAAATAAGAAATTACCTGAACCTCCCGCTGCCTCAGACTATGAACAGGCTGGCTCCTTCTGCATTCTGTCCTTCCATCCCTATATGATCTTTTGGGATATGAGGTGAGAGCAGATGAAAGCTTTGATACCAGAGCACCTGGTCAAGTGGCTCTGACATGACTTTGATGCCTCCCTCTCCACCCCCTCACCTGTAAACCGGAAACCATTCTCCTCCCTGCTTGCCCTCGGGGAGGCATGCATGGAAAGTATCAATGCAGTTCAGACCCTGCTTGGACAGTGTGAGGGGGGCCAGGACCCTCAAAACATCACCCACGCCCTGGAGGGTCAGCAGTGATGTGGAAGAAAGGCTGGGTGGGAGCGAGAGGCAACTACGTAGGAACTGAGAGTTACAGGTAGAAAGGTTACCAGTCAGATGTGGGACTGGACAAAGGACAGGAAAGTGGGAACGATTCTGTTAGACACAGCCAGCTGGCAGAAGAGGTGAAGACAGACATGTGAGTTAGGCCAGACTGCACAGGCCCTGAAGGCTTTAGGGGTCTTTAATGATGATGTCAGGCAGTTATCAGAGGACTTGGAGCTGGAGAGGAAGGTGCTTGTGTTTGGAAACCCTCTGTGAGCCCAGGCTAACATCCTGAAGCCATGTACACAAGAATAAAACAAGCAGGGCCTCCCTGGTGGCACAAAGGGTTGAGTGCCACACTGTGGAGTTTCCCCAGCCACGGCAGCACGAGTTCAAACCCCGGCCAGGGAGGGGACCCACATGGCACAGCAGACCTCTCCTGCCTCGCCCTCAGCAGTGTATTTCAGTGGATCTGGCTGTTCTGCTCCCTACTCTGTCTCTGGTGGATCCTCTCACCACCCACCCCCACACCTCTGGCCTGTATCCCAGCTCTTGTATGCATAAATAAATAAAATCTTAAAAAAACAACAACAACAAAATAAAACAAGCAAATGCAGGAGAGGTGGTGGGAGCCAGGTTTCTCAAAAATTGGAGGGGGAGACTGCAGATAGGCAAGGGGAGGAGACCGGAAGGATTCATTTGGTAATGGATTAGATGCAGAGACATCTGCATGAGCTCATGTTTAACTTAATATAGATACCATTCAATTTAGGACAAAAGAGCTACATATGGAAATATCAATATTTATAGATATGTGTCTAATCACAGGTTCATTACACACATATGTGTCCTTGTCCTGTCAGCGGAGGGGGCTTATAAGCAACAGCACCCCAGAGGCAGCCAGCAAACCTACTGTCCAGACCTCAGTTTCTAAGAGGATTCTCTAGCTAAAGCCATCAGGGTTATAGCTTTGGGGGGGGGGGGGAAGCAGGGACTAGGGCAGGAGATATACCAGATGAGTCTGGAGCATATCGTAGTGACAAAGTAAGGAAGTATTAAAACAAACTGAAAAAACCTGGATGCATAGGGGACAAGTCCAAGGGACATGATGTCCAGTGAACCAGCTTCCAGAAGCCAAAGCTAGTTCAACTTCAGCAATAAATCAATAAAGCATAAATAAAGATAATAAATGAAGGACAAAAATAAATCTTCACACAGAAGAATCCCAAATAATTTGTGCAGATGCTCTGTGTGGGCGGGAGGTAAGGAGTGGGGAGAGAGGGACCCCTCACCCTCAGGGTCTGTGCATGGGGACTTCCTTCCAAAGGTCAGGGCATAGAAAGTGGGGGGGAGACACTTTACAAGAGACACCTGACAGACACCCCTCAGCCAGGTATGAGGCCCTAGACATACTGTGGGCAGAGGGTACATGATCTCTGTGGTTCCCCAAGCCCATCCCCCGGTCCAACTACAAGTGAAACACCAGGCGAACCCCTACTGGGGACATCCCACAGACCCCTTAACAGATCTCAAAATTGACAATGTTGGACTGATAACAAATGGGAACTGAGGTGCTGGCACGAAAGGGACATTGGGGGAATGGCGTTGTCTTAATAATATGTAAGTGTCAGTTAATAATAATGTTCAGTAGGGGCTCAGCGTTGTGAACAGCACGCTACAGGGATGTAAGGTGTCAGCATGAGGGAGGACGGAGGTAGGCTACACAGAAATTCTCTGCACTATTGTCACAATTATCCTATAAATTGAAAACTGCTCTAAAATAAAAAGGTTATTTTATAAAACACTATTGCTATCATGGGGACAGAGATGATCTGGGTGGAGGGAATAAGAGGCCTACTTAGGAAGCCCAGGCAGCAATAGGGCCTCAGATAGCTGGACCCGGACCTGAGCCACTTTGTTGCACAGGAAAATAGCTGAATGGGGCGGTTTCAGACACACTGGCAGCGGGACCAAGTGTGGAGGAAGAAGACTCTTAGGACCTCCCTGCAGGCCTTCCTCTGAGGCTCCCTTACTGAACTGGGAGGTCAAGGTGGAGCAAGCTTAGGGACAAGACATCAGTCAGGTGTCCCAGTGGAAGGCTGAAATGGGCACCGGCAGACACTGCAAACGCTTCGTCTGTGGAGCCTCAGATGAGGGGAATGGGCAGCCTTAAAGATTGGTGATGTGACGGACTTCTTGGAGGATGGTTCTCAGCTTGGGGCCAGATTCTGAAGCTGCCCTCATAAGGTTTCCGACTTGTGGCTCTACCTCTGCGTCTCAGTTTACCCATCTATAAAATAAGGATTAATATTCTCCCACTCCCAGGTTTCTGGGGATCATCAAACGAGACTGCTCAGTGCTTGGCATACGCTGGGGGCTCAAGAAACCGCGGTCTCCCCAACCCCTGCTCCCACCAAGTCTCTAGTGTAGGAAATGGCGCCTGCCGCTTTAAATTATGCAAATGAATTTAGGGTGGTGCTAGAGGGAGAAATTTAAAAAAATAAAAGAGCCTCTTCTGCAGTTTAGCCAATCAGCGTACCGGGCTGGTAAAGCTGGGGGTCTAAATGGCCCAATGGCGGGCGGCGCGAACTCGGAGCCGGCCCCAGGCTCCCGGTGCTGTTGCGGGGGTGGGGACTCCCTTGGCCACGCCCCGGGGGTGGAGACAGCGGGCGGCGGCGCCGCAGCCGCGGAGGGAGGGGCGGGGCGGGGCGGGGCGGCTCGGGTGTCAGCGACCAAGCCGCAGGTGGCGGCGGGCGCGGGGCTCGGCCCGAGCTCGGGAGGTGAGTACTGTCCCCGGGACCCCCGAACCCTCCGGCCCGCGCAGCTCCACCGTGCCCGGCAGCCCTGGCAGCTCGCGGGAGCAAAGGCACGGCGGGGCGTGAGGGATGGCGAACGGGGTGGGGGGCTGCGCGGTGGGCGACCCGGCCTGCCCCACCCCTTGATCATCGTGGGTCAGTGCAGGGACATAGGGACCCCAGTCCAAGTCCCGGGTCTCCAGCCCTAGAACCGGAGCGCACAGAGGGGCGGCTCCGACGCGAGACCCCTCCCCAGATCCCTTTATTCTAAGCCTGGACCTGGGCTTGGGGATGCAGAGATAGGGGGGAGCCCCCACTCCAACCTGGGGTCCAGAGAGACAGCCCGAGTGGTGATTATCCCAATTTCGCTTTCCCAGCCGTGGCCTGTTACCCTGGGGACAGAGATGCGGAGCCCCCTTCCCTTTTTCTAGGCTGTGAACCCTAATCTAGGCCTGGCTGAGATGCTGGGGATCCCCTGACTCCTCCTCTGAATGGTCCTATTCGAGTTCCCTACAAGGATGATGTGAGGACGTTTCACTGGCATCCTCTGCCGGGACCCCAAGGTTGGAATTCTGGGGAGAGGGTCAGTGTGGTGTCTCTTGCCTGGCCAAGACTGGCCAGCCAGGTCTGAAAGGGCCTGGAGATCCGACTTGGGGATGATCCCTTCTTCAGTGGGGGGTGGGCAGCTAGCATCTGTTCCCAGATTAAAATAAATTGAGGTAAATTAAGATCTTGCTGGAGGCTGCCTGTGAGGGGGATGTGGAGGAGGTTTGGGGGTGGGCAGCCCCTCCATCTGCCTCAGATCTTGGGAGTTGCTTGCCCCAGCCGCAGTGGGGACTGTGAGGTGGCTTCTCAGGGACCTGCCTCACCGGTGACCTTGGGCAGGTGACTGGAATCCCTGAGCCTCGGTTTCCCTGTTTGGAAATGGGGGTGGGGGCTTTGGAGCCTGTATTCTACAGTTCTGAAACCCATTCACCTCATCCTTTGCCAGATGGTGACTCCACCCGTCTGCTTAGGATGTTGGAGGTTTGGGGATGAGAGAGCAACGAGTTTAGAAACACCTCCAAATGACTTGGTGGTCTCTGAGCCTTAGTTTACTGCACTGCAAAATGGGTTGATGGTCACATCTAGGCGTTACTGCAAGGGCAGTAGTGAAACATGTTATCAAGTTGCAGTTGTAAGAACAGGGGCTCTGACACCCTGGTCTCACCGGTGGGGCTGCCCAGGGCACTCCCTGACCCACATACCATCACCCACGCCAGGGGCAAGCCGGTTCTTGGGCGGGGTCCTGGGCAGGAGATGGAGAGGTGCCAAGGCAGCCCATCACCTGTCCCCTGGCGCTCTATCGTGAGAGTGTAAGGTTGAACCCCAAGTCGGGAGTCAGGTACCCCCAGGTTCAAATGTGGCTTCCCCCATGTGTGTGTGGCTTTGCCCTCTGTGCTTTGGTGTTTCCTTTTGTGGAATGGCCTGTAGCCCTCTCCAAGAGGATCAGAGAAGACTGTGGGCGGCTGGGAGTGCTATAAAAGCAGACATGATCGTTATAATACTAATTGTGATATTAATGATCATAAATGGGGTCACAGCTGACTTGCAGAGGGGCGAACAAAGGGGAGTCTGCCAGGGTGCTATCTGCTGTGTCTCTAGAGCCTGGCAGTCACATATACGTTTGGTGCTCAATGGGTGTTTGCCAAATGAAGTGACAAAGAGCCAGGGAAGCTGTGAGGAGGACTGAACAATTTGTGAGCTCAGATGCCCACTCACAGCCTAGGTGCTGTGTTACGTGGGCTGTACCTCAGTTTCCCTACTCAGGTGATGGCTGAGATGAGACACAGCTTCCAGGTGCCATTTTGATACTCAAGTCAGTCATGCACCTGGGCCCAGCCCTGGTGTTGGGGCCTAAGGGAGAGGAAGGGCCTGACAGAGCCGATCACTGAAGCAGCGTGGTGCCATGGGGGCAGAATAGCTGGTTACCGGAAAGGAAGGAAGAAAAGCCCCTAAGTGGACCCTGCTATGTGCAAACTGGAGTCCAGCAGGGAGCAAAATGTCAGCCCCTGTTTCACAGGACCCTGGAGATTCAGAGGTCAGGACAGCCCAAGGTCACCCAGCAAGAGGTCAGAGGCTCCAGGAACCCTGCCTGTGAAGAGCCGAGCCCCTCTTTGCTGACTTGGTTCCTGTGCTGTTTCCTCTGCCCCTGGGCCTGTGCACACACTCTCCCCACCCCTCAGAGATGCAGGGTTTGGGAAACTGGTGCTGAAGGGGCAGGACGCATCTCCAGATGGTGCCCGGACCTCATGTCAGCACCCCCTGGGGAAGGACTGTGTTCCCCACTTACAGCAACCCGAGCGTGGGGCCTCCCGGGCCAGCCGGCAGCCTGTGGTATGACATCGGCAAATCCTCCTTTGGGCCTTGCCTGGGTGCTGCAGAGGCCAGGGACCTGGTTCAAACCGGGCTGACTTGCCCATCAGATGCAGTGATTCCTGTGTCTGAGGCACGATATTTTGGGGGCCCAGATGATGTTTTAACTTCCTTTAAACTCAGAAGGGAAAAATGAACTTTAGGACAAAACGTTTTTACATATAGTATTAATATATTTGTCTCTGTGCTAGCACAGTTGTAAAGTAGGGTTTTATATTCTTTTGTTAATGGAGAAAGGAGCCCACAAAGGCAATATTTATTGCCTCAGTGTTCATGGAGATGCTAGTGCAGCCCTGGACTGGCATCTCAGCATTGGCTGTGCAACCTTGTTATATAGACTGCCCTCTCTGAGCTTCAGCTTCACCCTCTGTGAAGCAGGCGTCGTTAGTACACTGGATGGCAAGATGTGTGCTGTTTACCACGGCTGGTGCTTAGTTTGTGGGTGCTGTTATTTCACAATTGTTATGTATTTTATGCTCAGTGATAATTGCCCTAGACTAGGAGCACCAGGTCAGGGGCCTCAGTTTACCCACCTGTGGCCACTGGGATTCCAGGCAGGCCCCAGGGGTGCTGGTCTGGGAGGGGACTTAAGGTGACGGTTGGGTAGTGGGCGGGGCGGGATGAGCTTCCTGTCCCCACACACAAGGGCCTCTGCTTGGTGCTAACGGAAGTGGCAGGCCCTGTGGCTGTCTCCTGGCACAGGCTGTCTTTTTGGGGTCTCGGCCCCACCCGCTGCCCTGTCTGGTGAGTTCAGGCCCTGGAGCCCCTCTTCAAGCCCCTTGAGAGAAGGAGGGCCTTTCTGCCCCATGTGGCTCTGGGAGGAGCAGCAGGTGTCACTTCCTGGGCTGGGCCTGAACCTGCGTGAGTGCCCCTTCCTCTCTGCCCTCCTGCCCTTCACTATGGTGTGTTGAAGGGCTGCAGACGGGGCTCGGAGACCCCGAGCCATACGCAGTTGTTCTGAACTGGAGTTCTTTGACAGGTCAGGGATAAAATCACCCCAGGGACCTGGGGCAACAATTGACTGCTCTGTGCCTCAGTTTCCTTACTTGTAAAGTTGGGAATGAGCCTCGTGGTGTGGTTGTAGAGACTGAATGAACTGGTACCTCTGAGAGCCGGGTATACACATGGCACTCGATGTATGTGTGGGGAAGGGGCCATTTACTCAGAGTTGTAAAAACAGTCGTGAAATTTTTGGTTTCTGGGCAACTTGGGCCCAGTGACTCTTAAATCATCTAGCAAGCAGTGTCTAGCAGAACTTTATCTGTGTTATACAAGGCGGCAGCCACCAGCCCCATGGGGCTACAGAGCCCTGATAACATGGCTAGCAGTTGAATTGCATTAAATTTTAAAATTAAGTTACCATTTGGAGCTCATGGTTCCCATATCGGTCAGTACGCTCTAAGGGATCTGGAGGTGTTTAGTGTCTCGGTCATGGCCAGAACCTAAGAAATGAATGGGAATTCAGGCCTTTTCCACCTTGGGATATCAGCCTCCTACGCCATCTTCCAAACTGGGTTTTCTCAGAGGCCCCAGCTTTGCCCAGCACAGAGTGGTGGTTGGCAATATTTGCTGACATAAATAAGTTTTTGCCTGTTAAACTCCTATTTGTGCTTGGAAACCCCAGTTCCCACGCCCCTTCCTTCACGCCAGAATCCCCCAGCCCTCATTCCTTCATGTAGCCCAACCTGGATCCTACAGGACTGGGGTGTCACATCCAGCTCTGTTTCCCCTAGATTTGAGGGTTCCTTGGGCACTAGAACCAGGGCTCAATCATCTCATGGGACTTAGCATTGTCCTAGCCTGGGTGGGCACATAGGTGCTGCATGATTCACAGAAATCAAGGGACTAGGGAAATTGATGATCCCTGGGCAAATTAAACTCACTTTCAAGATTAGATAAACTGAGGATCAATGAGGGGCAACCATGCCAGAGGCCCTGGGAGCCTTCCCCTCCTGTAGTCCCTGCTGCCACTGCACCTCCGGGGCTCCCAGCTGCTGCGGAGCTACCCACGGGGTCATGAATTATGGATGAGGCCTGCAGGCTCCTGTGACAAACCGCCCGCCTCGAGAACATGCCAAGGACACTGAGTGTCCCTCCCGTGCCCAGAAGCTTGGCCTGGTTCCTACTGCAGGGACACCTGGGGTTCCCTAGAAAGACCCTTTCTAGCCATTTCTCTTGTTTTGATTATGGGGAAACTGAGGCACAGAACTGGGCAGTGACCATGTGAATGCTGGCTCCTGGGGGTCGGGACATAGGTGCCGGTTGGGTCACCACGGTGAGGGGTGAACTGTCCACCCTAGGAGCACACACGAAATGGAAACCATTGGAGAGGGACTAGGGGGACCCCAAGGGAGCCTCAGGAATACTTGCAGGACCAGCCCCACCATTGCCTCCCCCAGCCCGGAGCTGCCCAGCGTGAAGTTGAGTGCTCAGTCTGGACTCAGCTGGTCCAGGGTGCAAATCCACTGTCACATCCTAACTGTGTGTCCTTGGCAAGTGGTTTCCCCTCTGGGGAGGCAGGGCTTAGTTTTCCCATCTGTGAAATGGCCCAGAGCTTTCCCACCCAGGCTGGGCTCATCTAGTGCCCCCGGCCCATGAATTCCTATTTGTCTTTAAAAATCTCCAACATCCTTCCCCCTCCCCCTAGTCTAGAGTCCCTCAGCCCCTCATCCTCCATCTAATCCAGCTCTGCCCCCATAGACTGGGGACTACTTGGGGCCAGACCCAGAGCTAGGATATTAGGGGTTCTGGCTTGCTACCAGCATGGGGTTTTGGTTCCTCCTTTGTCCTCTCTCTCCCTCCTCCACAGGAGGACAGTTGGAATTTCCCCTCCTCAGGCCTAAGTGGGCCATTACTCTGCAGCTCAGTCTTGCCTCTCTCTTTAGACAGGCACTAGACAGGAGCCTATCGGCGACTCCACTAAGGCCATCAGGATGTCGTATTTTGGGGAACATTTTTGGGTAAGTAATATCCCTCTTGTTTTGGTAAGGGTTCCTGGCAGAATTGTGGGGACTTTTATGGACATGGGGGCACCTGACAACTTGGGGACAGCATCTTTGGCAAGTAGAGGTTTGTAGGGGGTAGAAATTAAAGTGGCAAGTCACAGCTTGAAAGGATAGGGACGCTTGAGGCGCAAAGTAGGAATCCCTTACCAAAAGTTGTCCAAAGGGAAAGTGGAATCAGGGTTCAAACACAGGACCAAACTGGGTTTGGTTCCAGGATCCAGGCCATTACAGCCAGGGAATTTTCTATCTTTCCCATCCTGGAGAATTGGGGGATTTTCTTAACTCTACCTCTCATCCCTCCATCCTCTGAGTTGGACCACATAATGTGACCAAAGTAGAAGCAGTGGGGGTGCAATCCTGAATGAGATGATCTTATTTTGATTCATTAGTTCACCTCCTCCCTACCACCCCATGCCCAGACAACTTTGGTAGATGCTGGGGTCCCCAGGAGACTCCATCCCACCATGTTGCTAAGGAGCCTCCAGTCTGGGAGACACAGAGCCAGTCAGATATCCCCTAGTCTTGGGGGCACTCAGGAAAAAAACCAGGACACAGATCCTCGTTTGCCTTGGACTTTGAAGGCTGAAGTTCCCCAGGATAGGGGCCTCCCTGGTGGTGCAAGGGGTTAAGCACCGCACTATGAATCTGTTCGCAGCCACCACCGTAGCATGAGTTCAATTCCCATCAGGGAAGTGACCCACATGGCGCAGCAGACCTCTCCTGCCTTGCCTGCTGCTCCCCTCAGCAGTGTGTTACAGTCAGTCTGCCTGTTCTGCTCCCCACTCTGTGTCTGATGAATCCTCTCATGGCCTGTACTACAGTTCTTGTATGCATAAATAAATAAATCTTAAAAAAAAAAAAAGAAATTTCCCAGGATATAAGAAAGGCATTCCACAGAGGGGAACAGCCTTGGCAAAATCCCAGAGGCATAACAGTGGCCAGTTGAGGACACAAAGACTCCACCTGAGGGGACAGGCTAGTAGAGAGCCACATAGGATGTGTGGACAGGAGAGTGGGGGAAGAACCAGGAAAGAAAGCCCCTTCCCCATATGCAGGCCTTAAGCTTGCTAAGAGGAAGCCCCGTTGCTAGGCAACTGGTTGTCCTTGGCAACAGGCCCCCACTCCCCTCCCATTTACCCTCCCCAGCTGGGGTTTCTCTAACTGGCACTCACTTTCTTAAAGGGACCATACCCTCTTGCCACCCTGCAGGAGGCCTGACTTCCACCTACTCCCAGGGGTCAGAGTCTCTGGATTTGCTTCTGAATGGCTATTTGACCCACCCGTGAGGGGCTGTCCCTCTCTGCCCCTGTTGGCGCCTCTTGTGTAAAGGAGGTGATGGTTTAAGGATCAGTCTACCCACGTTTTGGAACCCTGACAGCAGCACCTACATTAATTTTAAATTTCTTTTAATGGCATGAGGCATGCAAGCTCACTGCAAAAAATTCAGATTAGCAAGGAGAAAATAGAAGCCACCCTCAACCCACCCCCCCACCCAAAGATAGCCTAGTGCGGAGTGGGTAAGAGTTCTCAGTTTGGGATTTGAATTCAGCTCTGCTTGGGAGTTCTTGGACAGGCACTTTGCATCTCCAAGCCTCAGTCTCCCACTCTGGAAGAGGGAGATGAAATTCCTCCCTGGGACTGAGGAAGTGTCCCTAGGATATATGTTTCTTTTAATCAGTGCTTCTTTTCCTCGGTGCTTCTTTTAGTCAGTTATTTGTATCAGTGGCTCTCTGCTCCTGATACTGAGATCCTGGCTGGCCTGAAGGAGGCTTTCAAGCCAGGGCAAGGACAGTTCCTCTCCCCCAGTTAGGCAAGGGAGCGACTAGAGGAATCTAGGACACTAGGGAGCCATGGAGGAAGTGGAAGCAGGAGATGGACTCAAGCAAGCTGTATTAGAAATATCCCTCTCGGGCTGGCTTTGGGTCAAGGTGGGAGCCCAGAGGTTCTGATAGAAGACACAGGCCTGAGACAGCCCTTCTTGGGACCCTCAGCTGCCAGCCTGGCTCGAGGAAGGCAGACACTGCTGGGGGCTTTGCCAGGTCTGGGAAACCATCCAGCAGTTGGCTCTGAGTCAGCCCCAGATGCTGGCCTGGGCAGCGGTGCCTGGTGCAGCCTCACCCGAGGATCCCCTTGGGCAGGACGAGCAGGGGGCTGCTGGAGCTGTATGCTGAGCCCTCGACTGCACAGGAGCCCTAGCTCCGGCTCAACTCCAGTCTCATTTCACTAAGAACCTTCGGGGGCGGGTGTCATCTTGAACCCATTTGTCAGATGAAGAAACTGAGACGTGAGGTCACTGCCTCAAAGTGACCCAGTGCATAGAAGGAGTTGGTGCTTAAACCTTGAAGTAGGACTCCAGACACAAGAAGCGAGAAATTATATTTCTGGGAAGCTGGAGGGAGCAATAGTGAACATATATTCAGAGGAAGGGGGGGTCAGACAAGGTGGCCTGGCAATGATCCTTGAGAGATGGAAGGATTTGGGTGAGTGGAAAGAGAGATTGGTGAGTCAGGTGGTAGGAATTGCTGGGCAAATGTGCCATGGTGGGCAGGCATAGCACTGTCTTTGTGCTGTCTGTCTCTTTGCTGGCAAGGCTGCGAGGAAGCTGGGAGATGAGGCAGGAGAGGCAGTTCCCAGCTGGGACTTTGAACGTAAGCTGGTAGACAATAGGGAGCCACTGATGATTCTAGAATGAGGAGCGATTGTCAGGAGATTTGGGATTATACTGCAGAGTCTGCCCTAATCTTGTTTTCCTGTTCACCGAAGCAAGAAGAATTATCTGGCAGTGACTTTCATCTTTATTCTTTAGGCTTGCGGGTGACAGGGAGGGTGAGCCTGATAGTTGGAGGAAGAGGAAGGACACCACCATTTGTGGGGGACTGCTAAGCACGGCCAAAGGGATAGCTTCACGAATTTTTAAAAATTTGTTTATTTATGCAAACAAGAGCTGGGGTACAGGCCAGAGTCGCAGAAGGTAAGAGGATTCACCAGAGACAGAGTGGGGAGCAGAACAGGCAGACTGACTGGAACACGCTGCTGAGGGGAGCAGTGGGCAAGACAGGAGAGGTCTGCTGTGCCATGTGGGTCATCTCCCTGGCTGGGGATTGAACTCGTGCTACAGTGGCTATGGATGCTCCACAGTACAGCGCTCAACCTGCTGCGCCACCAGGGAGGCCCAGCTTCACTAATTTGTGTTGGGGAAATTAAATTACGCAGATACCTCTGTGAGCCTCCTCTTTCAGTCCTAACTACAGAGCCCTGTTTGGTGTAAAGTGTCTACAAGTCTCTGAGACCCCAGCTGACTGCTCATTTTAAGTGTTGAGACGGGATGCCCTTCTTAGATAGGATCTGGCCAGCGTTAAAATATAGTCACTGTCATATTTTTTCCTGTTTCCTTCATTATGGCAGGGGGTCCTGAGTTTTCATTTAGAATGGTGGTAAAAGTTGTGCTCTTTTTTTTTTTTTAAGTTGTGCTCTTGAATAAATGTGTTTGGAGATAACACATGAGCACACTTAAAGGAAAATTTTAAGTTAACTCAAACCACGAATTAGTAGAAACTAAGGTAGCCTTTGGGGTTTTGGGGCACCACGATGTGTATCATCTGATGTTTATTTAACCCCATATGAGAGGTGGATGACGCCTCATCCTCATCTTAATGAGGAGCCACTGAAGGGTTACAGAGGGTCAGTGACTTCCTGGCTCACATAACATAGCCCTGGTCTCCCCTACCAGGGTAACCCCAGAATTTGGCTTGCTAAGTCCTGAGAAAGGTGTCCGATCCAGATCTAATTTAGTGGGGCCTGAGAAGTGGAGTGTCCGTGTTGAGAACAGAAGACATGACTACATTGACTTATTGGTTTATATTAGCTCACGAAAGTGCAAAGTTGTGCGGCAATTCAGCTTTCAGGACTGGTTTGATCCAGGAACTTGACTCAACATACCGAAGTTTTGGGCTCGCTCAGATTTGACTTCTTTTGAAAGTTCATAGTTCCCACTTAGCTTCAGTTGTCCCCTGTAACCACATAATTCCTTATTTATGGAAAGATGCAAGCAGGGAATAGAGGGGGCAGAAAGACAGAGACACAAAGACAGATAAAAATGGAGAGAGACAACCTGTGAATGGGAATGTCTCTTTCTTAACTATGAAACAAAAAGTCCAGGCCTTTTTCTGACTGGACCAACTTAAGACTTATGACCAATCCTTGTGACCAGAAGGAAATGCAACAAGCTGATTTGCCTCCGATTGAACCAAGCCTGCAAGGGCATAGACTTCTGCTGGCATTCCATGCCTTAGTTGCTAGGCAACTGTGACACCTTCTCCTTCCCCTTTCTGAACCTTCACCCACCCTCATCCTCTCCAGGGGGAGAAGAACCACGGCTTTGAGGTTCTGTACCACAGCGTGAAGCAGGGGCCCATCTCCACCAAAGAGCTGGCCGACTTCATCCGAGAGAGGTGAGCTCCCTCGTCCCTCCCACCCCCTCATCCGTGCCTTCATGTCTCATGGACACACCTGCTTTACCTACCTCTTCCACTGCCCGCCCTTCCTGCCCAGGGACTACTGCAGATCCAGGTCCTGGTGGCTCCAGGACCAAAACAGACTTGAAGACCCTGGGAGCCAGAGGCTCCCAACGCTGTTAGCTTCATGGCCCCTTGTCATCACGAATCTCCGGCGTTCTAATGCTTCCTCCTAAAGAGACGCTAATATGATATAAATTATAATATATTATCATTTAACAAGGGGAATTTCGAAAAAACAGTGTGGTGTCTTAAGTATGATGCAAGAAAACATAGGTATGATGAAGTCGTTTCTATTTCAACAAGCAGGTAGATGCTCAGGCATTCATATTCCAGATAACATAACAAACTTGAATTGCAAAGCAGCCTCCTGCTCCCTAACCACCCAGCAACTGAATGCTCATTCGTTCTGGACAGGAAGTCCAGAGGATTATAACCAGGATTTTTCTCTCTGTGGCTGTCACGCAGGAAGAGTCTGAGCCATCTGGGACATGGCGGCTCTTTATTTTGTGGATCTTCAACACCTAGATCCGTCCACGGTCCCCTGTGGTACCCACGAGTGCCTCTATCAAAAACACTCCCACGGGTATTTGTCTTGAACCGGGACTTTTGCTTCCCCAGACAAAATTCAGGTTCTTTTAGTCAGGATGAAATTGTGAGTGCATATTAAGTAGGCATTTAGCAGTGTCTGTCCAAAAGGAAAACATGCGTTTGTCTTCTGCAAGTAAATGAGATGGTGCATATACAACATTTAGCACAGCTTCTACCTTTATAACATGTACTCACATTCTCTTGTCTGCTGCTACTACTGTTCCTAATAAAACATATCGTAAGGAAAAATCCTCTCCTGTGAATTTCCAGAACGCTTCCCTCTAGTAAGGACTCCTCGTTGAGAGTCATTGCTCAGATGTTTGAGATGGGAAAACTAAGTGGGTAGGGGGCGGTCTGGTCACACAGTCTCTCCCAAGGGTGCCTAGCTCCTTCCACATCTCTTCCCTATCCTCTTATCCAGGGCCACCATTGAGGAGACCTACTCGAAGGCAATGGCGAAACTTTCCAAGCTGGCCAGCAATGGGACCCCCATGGGGTAAGTGGGCCATGGATGGGGAGGGGGTTCATCAAGGTTTCGGGGCCAGAGGGGCATTGGGAGCCTGCCCTTGGGTGTCTTCACGCACGTGATACGTAGAACAGGGAGTCAGCCCTTCTGATTTGGGGGCTAATTAGAAAGAGGACTGCATGTCGTTCATTCATGCTCTAGTGTATTCATTCAATAAATATCTACTGAGCACCTCGTATGTGCCAAGCACTGTTCTAGGCACCAGGAACCCAATGGCAATCTAGACAAATAGACCCCCAGTGACCTTCATGCTGTGCTCCTGTCGTGCACATCTGAGATGTGTACTGAGACAAAGTGCAAAGTGTCAGGAAGGGAAATGAAATCCGAGTATAAAAAGCAGGTGTTTCCTCTCCTGCGAGCCGACCTCAAGAACAAGAAGGAGCCGTGTCTAGGGGACAGAGACCCAGGCGGGCAGCTCCGTACAGAAGCCCTGAGGCAGCTGTGACTTGATATGTTCAAGGAAGAACCAGAAGGCAGGCACCACAGCAGGGCCTGAGGGAGGTAGAGGTGGGGGTGGGGGCACGTGGCGGGGGGAGGGGTCACGGGGTCCTGACACATAGGTGACTTTTAAACCTAGTTGTGATGGGGTCCTGGGGGCATCTACAACGTTTCCCATAGCTGCTGTGGAGCAAAGNTGGGGGCACGTGGCGGGGGGAGGGGTCACGGGGTCCTGACACATAGGTGACTTTTAAACCTAGTTGTGATGTGGTCCTGGGGGCATCTACAACGTTTCCCATAGCTGCTGTGGAGCAAAGCTTCTGCTGGGGCAGAAAAGGAGGCAGCAGGGAGGAAAGTTGGGGGAGTGGTCAGAGCCGGGAGGGGACCCCCTCCTCCCCCGCACGAGCCTGCCTTGGGCAAGATAGTCTTAGATGCCAGGTAGGACCTGGCGTCCAGAGTAAGGACTGTAGGGACTCAGGGCTGGTTTTGAATTCTAACTCTGATGGTCATTTGCTGAGGGGCCTTGGGTGAGTTTCAGAGCCTCCTGTGCCTCAGTTTCCCCACATGTCACAGGCCTGTCTCATAAGGTTCCAGTGGAGATTAAAGAGTTAATATGTGTCAATGCTTAGCAGGACCTGGTGCACGTAGGTACCTGGGACAATTCCAGACATGCTGTCTGAGGGGACCCCAAGGGGTTGGGTCCACTGGGCCCTAGGTGTGACTCCGCCTATCCCCAGGACCTTTGCCCCACTCTGGGAGGTCTTCCGTGTCTCCTCGGACAAGCTGGCGCTCTGTCATCTGGAGCTGACCCGGAAACTGCAGGACCTCATCAAGGATGTACTCCGTTATGGGGAGGAGCAGCTTAAGAGCCACAAGAAGGTGTGTGCATGGGTATGTTGGGCAGGAGATGCTAGGAGATGAGGGAACCCAGAATTTCTAGGGCTCTGGCACCTCTAGCCTTTGGTGTGTAACTCTGAGAACTCCAGTAAATCCATAACCTCAAACCCAGAATTTCACATACCTGAGCATTGTCAGGTCTGTGGAATTTAAATTCTACCTCCGAGCATTTTAGAGTAAAAGAATTTCTGGAATTTAAATTGCAGCTCTAAGTATTCTAGAACATCAACATTCTAGACTGGGGTTTACAAAACACAGCCCAACAGCCAATCCAGTCTGCTGCCTGTTTTTGTACAGGTACTGTTTTCTACCTGTTTCTGCTACAGCCTGTGAGCTAAGAATGATGTTTATATTTTTTAAAAAATATTTATTTATTTATGCACACAAGAGCTGTGGTACAGGCCAGAGGTGCAGGGGAGATGAGAGGATTCACCAGAGACAGAGTGGGGAACAGAACAGGCAGACTGACTGAAACACACTGCTGAGGGCAGCAGCGGGCGAGGCAGGAGAGGTCTGCTGCGCCATGTGGGTCCTCTCCTTGGGGTGGGATTGAACTGGTGCTGCAGTGTCTGCAGGCAGCTTCATAGTGCTGTGACTCAACCCTTTGTGCCACCAGGGAGGCCCCAATGTTTAAATTTTTAAATGTTTGGGGGAAAATATCCAAAAAAGAATAATATTTCGTGAAATCTGGTGCTTAGATAAGGTTCAGTACCAGTACATAAAGTCTTGGTGCACAGACACGGCCATCGGTGCACCTGTTGTCTGTGGCTATTTGGGAGTTGCAACAGTGAGTTCATTGTTTGTGACAAGTCAGACAATTTCCCTTTACAGAAAAAATTTACTGACCTCTAACCTAGAGCCTAGAAGTTATAGATCTTGTTAGTCAACATTTATAACTTTACACTTACAAGCCTAGACTCATGGAATGCTCGCGCCTCAGACTCTCAGACCCTAGAATGTTCAAAGTTTATAGTTCTAGAGACATAGATGCTTTGAATTTACAGGGCCCTAGAATCTGCAGCTTTATTTTTTTTTTAAGATTTATTTATTCATACAAGAACTGGGATACAGGCCAGAGGTGTGGGGGGGTGAGAGGATCCACCAGAGACAGAGGGGAGCAGAACAGGCAGATTGGCTGAAACACACTGCTGAGGGGAGCAGTGGAGGAGGCAGGAGAGGTCTGCTGTGCCATGTGGAACACCCCCCTGGCCGGTGGTAGGAATCGAACTCGTGCTGCAGTAACTGCATTTCGCTTGTAGTGCGTTTCTTAACCCACTGCGCCACCAGGGGAGGGCCCAGAATCTGCAGCTTTAAACCCCCTCTGAAGAAGGGAATTGGGGATTGAACAACAGGTTCATGGTGGAGTAGAGAACTATTATCATTTCTCCCCTTTAACCTAAACCTGTAAAACATTAAAACTCAAAAACTCTGGTCTGCTAATCATGCCTGGAAAACAGAGAGACCAGTGACTCTGTGTGTAAAGGCCATGGAGGTGGTGTAACAAGGGCAAGGGGGTGGTAGGGCCCCAGCCCTATCCACAGAAGAGACAGTGGGTGGCCAGAAACAGTGTGGACACCCACACTTCTGACCCCAGTGAGACACTGAAGGAGGACAGGCTCACTCTGCAAACAGGACCTGGGGAGCTTGGCCAAGGCAAGTGTGTGGGACTATCACCCAGACCTGCAGCGCTGACAGGGGAGCAGTGAGGAAGCTTCCCGCACCATACAAGACCAGGTCCAGGTTCTCAGCGAGAAGGAGCAGCAAAGCGACTGTGTGCCCAGGTCTGGCCCTTCCCACCATGTCCCTGTTACAGAAAAGAGACACCTAAAACCAAAGTGTGGCTTACTGGGGAAAAGAAGAAAAGATTTCCATTTACTGTTACAGCCGTGCACTGCTTAACAACATTTTAATCAACAATGGACTGAATATATGACAGTAGTTCAATAGACTCTACCGTACAGCCTAGGTGTGTAGTAGGCTGTACCATCCAAATTTGTGTAATTATCCTCTGTTGTTCACAACAATGAAATTACCTAATGATAGAGTCTCAAGACATATCCCCACTAGTAAGTGATGCCTGTCTGTATATAACCCAAATACCCAGAGAGGGAGGTATATCATTAAGTCAGAGTTGAAAAATCATTCAATCTAGAGTTATAGGTTTCTAGAAGTCAAACTTCAAGACATAGAATTTTGAGCTCTAATTGACAGATAATTGAGTTCCATGAAGAAACTCAATGAACCACAATAAAACACCAAACAGCACCTTAATGGCCTCAGGAAGGAAATTTAAGAATAAAAAGTACTTCACCAAAGTGATGGGCTCTATAGAAGAAACTCAAAATATGAAGAAACTCTTGATATGCTGAATTTAATAAATGAAATGAAGACTACATGGAAAGTGGGATAGGTCTTAAGAAGGAAAGATTTAGTAAAATTGTATAAGATAGAAATGTAGAAATGACTCAGGTAAAAGAGGATAAAGAAGATTTAGAAAAAATTAAGAAACTATGAGAACTATCAGATTTTGTTAGGAAAGGAAATAGAAGGACAATGAGTTTCCCAGAAGGTAAAGAGAGGGAAGGGGAAGTAGAGGCATTAATGACTTACACTTCCCAAACTGGGGAAAGAACTGAAAGTCCATGAAGAAGACCTAACTATTATCATTGCAAAAAGACCACACCAAGGGGGCCTCCCTGGTGGCGCAGTGGGTTAAGCAACGCACTATGAAGCAGACCGCAGCCACTGCAGCACGAGTTCGATCCCTGCTGCCGGGCAGGGAAAGGACCCACATGGCGCCGCAGACCTCTCCTGCTGTGCCCGCTGCTCCCCTCAGCAGTGTGTTTCAGTCGATCTCCCTGTTCTGCTCTCCACTCTGTCTCTGGTGAATCCTTTTACC
>JAGFMF010011659.1:10281965-10315225 GCA_019455555.1 Galemys pyrenaicus | reverse complement strand
GTTGATCTGCCTGTTCTGCTCCCCGCTCTCTGTGGTGAATCCTCTCACCCCCCCACACCTCTGGCCTGTACCCCAGCTCTTGTGTGCATAAATAAATAAGTCTTTAAAAAAATAATGATAATAAAATAAAATCAGAAATGAGACAGAAGGAATTACAACAACTGTCAAAAAAAATACAAAAGATCATAAGAGACTGCTATGTCCATCTATTTGCTAAACTGGACAACCTAGAAGAAATGGATAAATTCCATTTCATACAATTTCCCAAGACTGAATCTGGAAGAAACAGAAAATCTGAACTGACGAATCACTAGTAAGGAAAGGAAGATAGCTATCAAAAGCCTCCCCTTACCCCCCAAAAACAAGTCTGGAACTGGATACTTTCACTGGTGAAATCTACCATATTTTCAAGGGTGAGCGAATACCCATCCTTCACAAACTTGTTAGAAAAATTGGAGAAATGGGAACATTTTATCCAGTCAAGAACACTAGAAAAGGGCCTCCCTGGTGGCGCAGTGGGTTAAGCAACGCACTATGAAACAAACCGCAGCCACTGCAGCACGAGTTCGATCCCTGCTGCCCGCCAGGGAGGGGCCCCACATGGTGCGGCAGACCTCTCCTGCTGTGCCCGCTGCTCCCCTCAGCAGTGTACTTCCATTGATCTGCCTGTTCTGCTCCCGGCTATCTGTGGTGAATCCTCTCACCCCCCCACACCTCTGGCCTGTACCCCAGTGCTTGTATGCATAAATAAATAAATCTTAAAAAAAAAAAAGAACACTAGAAAAAAGGGAAAAGTATAGATCGGTATCTCTGATGAACATAGGTGCAGAAATTCTCAAGGAAGTCTTAGCCAACCAAATTTACTAATACAGTGAGAGGGTGATAGTCCATGATCAAACAGGGTGTATTCCAGGGACGCAATTTTATTTTCTTTATTTTTTTAAAGATTTACTTATTTAGGCACACAAGAGCTGGGTACAGGCCAGTCATGGGAGGTGAGAGGATTCACCAGAGACAGAGTGGGGCGCAGAACAGGCAGACTGACTGAAACACACTGCTGAGGGCAGCAGCGGGCAAGGCAGGAGAGGTCTGCTGCGCCATGTGGGTCCCCTCCTTGGGGTGGGGTTGAACTGGTGCTGCAGTGGGTTAAGCAATGCACTATGAAGGAAGCCACAGCCACTGCAGCTCAAGTGCCAGCCCTGCCGCTGGCCTGGGTGATTTGCTTCATAGTGCATCCCACTCTGTGTCTGGTGGATCCCTCCACCCCCTGCACCTCTGGCCTGTACCCCAGTGCTTGTATGCATGAATAAGTAAAGATTTATTTATTTATGCATACAAGCACTGGGAGTACAGGTCAGAGGTGGCGGGGGGGGGGTGAGAGGATTCACCACAGAGAGCGGGGAGCAGAACAGGCAGATCAACGGAAGTACACTGCTGAAGGGAGCAGCGGGCACAGCAGGAGAGGTCTGCCGCGCCATGTGGGTCCCCCCCCTGGCCGGCAGCAGGGCTCGAACTCGTGCTGCAGTGGCTGTGGTTTGCTTCATAGTGCGTTGCTCAACCCACTGCGCCACCAGGGAAGCCCTAAATAAGTAAATCTTAAAAAAAATAAAAATAAAGTGCTAGAAGTTCTAGTCATTACAATTATACAAGTAAAAGAAATAAAGGTGCCCAAATAGGAGAGGAAGAAAACTGTCCCTATTTGCTGATGATATGATTTTATTAAATAAAAAACTCTAAAGACTCTGAAAAATCTGCTAGAAATAAACGACACAGTAAAGTTGTATGCTACAAAATCAATATACAAACATTGGTGGTATATCTATACACAATGAAAAAGAAAATAAGAAAAAAGCTCTGGGGCCTCCCTGGTGGTGCAAGGGGTTAAGTCTCAGCACTGTGAAGCTAACCACAGCCTCTGCAGCAAGAGTCACATCCCCAGCCAGGGAGAAGACCCACGTGGCACAGCAGACCTCTCCTGCCTTGCCTGCTGCTCCCCTCAGCAGTGTGGTTCAGTCTGTCAGCCTTTTCTGCTTCCCACTCTGCTCCCCCTGCATCATCCCCTGCACCTCTGGCCTGTACCCCAGTTCTTGTGTGCATAAATAAATCTTAAAAAAGAAAACAACTCTTTGTAATTTCACTATAAAGAATAAAATACCTAGGAATAAATTTAATCAATGGGGTAAAAGAAAGACCTGTACACTGAAAACTATTAGACACTGCTAAGAGAAATTGAAGACATAACAAGTGGAAAGGAGGTATTATGCTTAGCATAGTAAGTCAGACAGTCACCATATGAATGAAATCAAGGAAACAAAGCAAATTACAACTGAGCTCTAGACTGAGATAACAGAATCGTGGTTGGAGAGGAAGGAGGTGTGGGTAGATTGGGGCCTCGCCTATCGCCTGTCTCATGCTGCTTCATGGACTGTGCTTTGTATACACACATTTTATGCGGCCAGATACCTGAAACCTTATTCTGTATAGCAACATTACTTCAATTTTTTAAAAAAGGGAAGTTGGTAGTACTTAATGCCACTAAATGGTACATTTAAATGGTTAAGATGGCCAAGTTTAGTTTATATGTGTTTTACAATTTCTATCAAAACATTTGGGGCAAGCGGCCCTCCCTGGTGGCGCAGTGGGTTAAGCAACGCACTATGAAGCAAACCATAGCCACTGCAGCATGAGTTCAAGCCCTGCCCCCAGCTGGGGAGCTGACCCACACTGCGCAGCAGACTCTCCTGCCTGGCTTGCTGCTCCCCTCAGCAGTGTGTTTCAGTCCATCTGCCTGTTCTGCTCCCCACTCTGTCTCTGATGGATTCTCTCACCCCCCACACCTCTGGCCTGTACCCCAGTGCTTGTATGCATAAATAAATAAATCTTTTTAAAAAATTAGGGGTAAGGAAGTTTTCTATGGGCTGATGTGGAAAAATTTTGGGATGAATTATTAAATGCAATAAAAAGTGAGTTTAACTGCTCAAACTGCTGTCATTTGTCATAAAAAAAATAGGGTAGAACAAGCACATTTGCTTGAGCGTGGATAGATTATTTCTGGAGAAGTACCCCTGTAACAATGGGGGACTCCTAGGCTGGGCTGGGTAGCTGAGTCGCAGTGAGAGGTTTTTTACTGAACTAACCTTAAAACTTTCTGAAATATAAATTAAGTGTAAATATTGCCCATTTTAAAAGTTGAAATGAAAGATTGTAGTAAGAGAAAGTCTCTATGATACCTCAGTCCTGTTACTGTTTAGGAAGCTGGAAATTTCACCATGTGTACCTGGGGTCCACCCAGGCCCTGAATCCCTGGGGGGGCTTCAGGTGACACCCCGACTCGCCCCCAGTGCAAGGAGGAAGCGGTGGGCACCTTAGATGCGATACAGGTGCTCACAGGTGTCAGCCAGCTCCTGCCCAAGTCCCGTGAGAATTACCTGAACCGTTGCATGGACCAGGAGCGACTGCGCAGGGAGAACACCAACCAGAAGGAGATGGACAAGGTGGGTCCCCAGCCCCAGTGGGGCTGGTCAGTTTGCACAGGCTCCCTGGGGCTACCCGATGGGGAGTGGAAACCTGTCATAGCACAATGGTTGGCGAACCTGCATGTGGGCACCACCCCTGGGCACCCCGCAATCTACCTGCCATGGGATGGGGCCCAGGGGAAGCACCTTGAGTGCCCCTCCCCACCCCGTCCCCTCCTTGTGCCTCCTAGGCAGAAACCAAGACAAAGAAGGCAGCCGAGAGCCTGCGGCGCTCTGTGGAGAAGTACAACTCAGCTCGTGTTGACTTCGAGCAGAAAATGCTAGACTCAGCTCTGGTAAGAAAGAACTGGGGCTTCTGTCTCTTCCAGACCTGCACCTTCCTGGGCTCAGGATGTCATGGGCCTGAAACTCGCAGACCCTCAGCTCCCAGGGACCTTAGAGTCACAGACTTGAAGTAATCAAGTCCTAGAGCCAATTGGCTATTGTTACTGATACTTTTATTATTTTTTTAAAAGTCAGATCAATTTTGTGCCTCAGTTTCCTCATCCATGAAATGGGGACAGTGATAATACCTGCCTCACAGAATTGTGAAGATTAAGTGACTCACTATATGTGCAATTATTAGACTACTACCAGGTGCTTAAAAACCACTCTATAAACTATTATTACGATTTCTATTATTATCGATAAGGTTTTTTTAATAAGACAAAGTGGGGCGTGTCTTATCCATGGGTCGAGTATCTTGTGACATCTCATGGTGGCTGAAAGACCTAGCTTGGGGCCTAGGCCCCACTCCTCGTCGGCTATGGAATTTCTTTTCAAGATAGTGCACCTCTCTGGGTCTCCATCCACACAAATGTATGAAAATCAGAGTGAAATCTCAAGACTAAAAATCAGATTATTTTTCTCATTTTGCCGTTAGAAAGATGCCAGGGATAGAAACCTCTGTTCAAGCTGACTAAGAGATTTATAGACTCAGAGAACTGAAAATTTCAGTGGGACTTCAGGCATGACTGGATCCAGGTGTTCAAATGTGTTGGCAGGAAGTTGTGTCGCTGCGCCTTTCAAGGCTGTTTTCCTCCTTGGGGACTTCACTCCCGGGCAGACATGCCCTCCTGAGGTGTGTGTGTGAATGTGCGCAGCAAAGTGGCTACCAGCAGCCCCCTACCTGCACCCCACCAACTCGTTGACTCCGGGCATGAAAGAATCTCTTTTCCTGTAGTTCCAGCCAAAGTCACAAAGCAGACTCTCTGGCTCTCTCCCCAACCAGCCACTGAGCCTGGGGTTGGAATGTTGTGACTGGTTAGACTGGACCACACGGTCACTCCTGTGACCTCCAGCTCCCCTTTGCTCCCACCCTTTCTCCTCAGCGCTTCCAAGCCATGGAGGAGACTCACCTGCGACACATGAAGGCATTGCTGGGCTCCTACGCCCACTCAGTGGAGGACACCCATGTGCAGATTGGGCAGGTGAGTCAGAGTAGGAGAGGGGAATGAGCCAGGGGGTACGGGGCAAGAGGGCCCCGGCCCTGTCCAGTCACACACTCCCCCTCCGGATCCAGGTGCATGAGGAGTTTAAGCAGAACATAGAGAACGTCACCGTGGAAATGCTGCTGAGGAAGTTTGCCGAGAGTAAGGGCACCGGCCGGGAAAAGCCTGGTGAGTTGGGGCTGCTGGGAGGCTGAGCTTTGGGGCCACGGCTACAGGGAAAGAACAGGATTCTAGGGGCAGGAGACAACGTCCCTGGGAACAACGGACCAATGATAAATCTGATTCTGCCACGCAAATTAAGAGGACTTGATGCCTGCTCTTGTGTGTAAATCTCTTACAACCAGATTCCAGCGGGGTCTTGAGTGTCAGGCTCAACTGATTAGATTTTTGAGGACCCAACGGAGCCACTGAAGGTTCTTGAGCGAAAGACCACTTTGCAAATGTCCAAATGCAGAGTCAGGGAAGAGTTGAGAACAAAAGTACTGGGATCAGATTTGGATTTGTATCGTCATCATTTGCTGTGTGACCTTGGACATCTGTCTTGACTTCTCTAAGCCTAAGTTTCCTCAACTGTAAAGTGGGGAGGATAATTATCTCTACCCAATGCTGTGACGGTTGCACATTTTCATGCAGATGAAGGGCAAAGTGTGTGTCTGGCATACAGTAGACACTCAATAAATGTTGGTACACAGTTTATTTATTCCCAAGTGTAGTTGACCACTGAGGTCCTTTTCCTGTCTCGTGTGGGCCCCCACTTTTGTTCTTCATTGTCCCAGATCTGTCATGCCCTGTTCCTGTTCACACACCCTCCATGGCTCCCCATCATTTTTGGGAGAGAGTCCCAGCTCCTTATACTGATACTTAAGGCCCAGCCCAATGGATAGACTCATCTCCAGACCCACCCAGTTCCACCCACAAATACTGGGATTCACGTGGAAATCACCCAGCGTCCTTCCCTCCAGTCCCCCCAAGGTGATAATGTCCAATTTGGACCAGAATCCTTGCCCATCCCACTCGTTTCCTTTGAGGATGGTTCTGCTTCGTGCTCTTGTCCCGGAAGCTGCCTTCAGCTCAGCTCAGGTGCCTTGGGTGGCCCAGCATGTATGCTCGCCTTCCCAAGCCCAGCCCCTCTCCCAGCTGAGCTTCCCATCTCTTCTGTCTCAGGGCCCGTGGACTTTGAGACATACAGCGAGGCTGCCCTACAGGAAGGCAAGTACGTCTGGACCTGGATACCCAGGCTGGACCGTGTGGACAAGGGAGGGAGACAGGAAGGGGAAGGGGGCACCCCAGGACTCAACTGTCCCCCGATCTGTCTTCAGCAATGAAACGTTTGCGGGGATCCAAGGCCTTTCGCCTCCCAGGACTGAACCGGAGGGAGCGGGAGCCACCTGCAGCTGTGTGAGCAAACACCCCCAGACACCCCCACCCAGTCCCGACTTAAGCTAATCTGGGTTGATTCCCCCTGCCCAGGCTAGCCCAGACATCTCCTGCTTGGAGTAGCCCAAGAGTATTCCTGTTCTCGGCTAGCCTAGTGTTCCTACCCAGGCTAGGCCAGGGGCGCCTCTGTCCTAGGTTAGCTCAGTATTACCAGTACGCAGAGTAGTCCGGAATTCTCCTTCTTGGGGCTAGACCCGGGGCTGCCTGCCCAGATGGCCCAGGAGTCCTGCCGTTGTCAAGCCTGGCTCTGCCCCTTCCCCCACTTAATCCAGCGGAGCAGTTCTTACTTGGCCAAGATGCGCACGGAGTCTCCCTGCTCAGACTGGTGCCACCTCCTTCCTTTGCCCATGTTTCCCCTGGCCAGCCCACGGTGCTTCTCTTTTCCAAGGCCAGCCCTGTTATCTCCTGCATCCCCTGCTTGCTCAGGCCAATCTTCAGACTAGCTCCAGGCTTCCTCCCCTCCAAGCTGTCTGAAAACATTGACCACCCCAGATCCACCAGCCCTCACCCCAAGCAAGCTGCGAGCCCCACCGCCTGCAGGGCTATCTCAGGACAATGTCACCAGGCCATGCCCAGTGTCGGGAGGCAGGGAGCAATCAAATTGGGGAACTAACATTGATTTCTTTTTATCCATCCCCAGAGGCTCCCTGGAGCCTGATTCAGGGGTGAGTACCCTGGGAGGAGCCAGATCAGGTTGTAAGTTGGAGGGGCTCAGTCCCACCCTTAGCCCCCAAAGCCCAGAGCTCATAGGGCTGGAGGGGGCTCAGTTAGAGGGCAAGTTCAGGTCCCATTGGGCTGCAAACTCCTGTGGACTGCATGGGAGGGACTGGCATCCCACATAGCCTCAGGTGGGCAGGGACACCTTCTGTTCCCCAAGAAACCTGCCCACACTCAGGGGAACATAGTTTTTGCCTTTGGGTTATTTTTAGGTCTGAGTGAGGGCCTGGAGGCGGGGATGGGGTGGGATGCCATGTGGCAGGCAGATTCTGCGAGAGGGAGTCTGACACACCTTCCCCCTCACCCCCCAGACATGTCCAGAAGTGGATGAAGAAGGTTTCACTGTCCGGCCTGATGTGACCCAAAGCAATATCCTCCCTGCCCCCGCTGGAGGCCAGTTGTTAACACAAGGACAACTCTCTCTGCGTGCACCCTGGGCGGAGGCCTCCAGTGTGGAGGAGACCGACTCACAGTGGGGTCAGGGGTGGCTGAGAGAGAGGGAGGCTTAGTTCCCCTAGAGGAGGATTGAGGAGGGCTTCCTAGCGGAGGGGGCACCCCTGCGCAGGTTTAGTAGCAGCATAGGAGTTAGCTAGGGGAGGGCATGCTCGTGCAAAGGCTTGTAGCGTGGAAGGAAGCAGGGAGGGCCAAACGAGGTGTCGGGGTCACCATAGTGAGAGATGGTGCTGTGTTCAAGAGGCTTTGACAGGAAGGGGTGACAGGAAGGGGTCAGACTGAGGGCGCCAGGAGGAGCCCCCACTTCGGATCAGCCTGCCCTTGACTCCAGTGCACGCACAGCTGAGCCCTCCCACTTCTCATCCAGCGACTCGGACTTCGATGATGAGGAGCCCCGCAAGTTCTACGTGCACATCAAGCCTGCCCCCGCCCGAGCCCCAGCCTGCAGCTCCGAGGCGGCCGCCGAGCAGCTCCGGGCCACGGCCGGCAGCCTCATCCTGCCTCCCGGCCCAGGGGTGAGGCATGGGAGGGTGCTCCTGGGAGGGTTGGCGGCTTGGCTGCATGCCTCCACCCTGACGCCACCCACTCATCCACAGGGCACCATGAAGCGCCATTCTGCACGTGAGTAGCCTGTACGGGGCTTCCAGTTTGGGAGGAGCTCTTTGGAGGGAGGGCCGGGCCGGCCGTGGGCACGCGCCTGAGCTCGCGGCTGCTGTGTGACTTAGGGCAGGTTGCTCGCCCACTCTGACCCTCGGTTTCGTCTTCTGGGAAACGAGGTCACTATGAGAGTTAAATGAGAACTGAAAGAGGTAACTGGTGTCAAGAGAGAAGCCAGGACCGAGAGGCAGGACGAGTCAGGTTTGATCCCTCTCTGCCTGGTTTGCTGATGGCCGTGGCGGCCGACTGGATGACCCTGAGCCTTGGTCTCCTAGTCTGTGAAGCGGGGACAGTCGGACACTAGGAAGGCCACACCCTCCACCATTAGCGCCCTCTCCGTGTGCTCTGCGGGAGCCTCCAGTGTGGACGGAGCAGGTCCAGATGCAGATGCCAGCCCTGTAGGGTCAGGCTGGTCAAAGGGGGTGGTGCTGGGAGACAGTCAGGAGGGCTTCCTGGAGGAAGGCAGCAGTGTTGGGCTTAGGTGTTTGCTAGTTAGGAGAGGACGGGCTTGAACAGAGGTTTGGATGCATCTCTTGTAGGGGATGCTGCTGGGAAACCTCAGAGACCTCGCTCCGCCCCAAGGGTCAGCAGGTGGGTTCCACGGCCTGGGCATTGGGTCCACGTGAGTGGTGAGCTGGGAGCCTTCCCCGCTCCCCCTCCCCTCCCCTGCTGCCGCCCCTGTGTCTCTTCCTCCCCTTCTCTCACCCTGGCAGAGAGTTTAGGGTGTTCCGTTTTTGAGGGGCCCCTGACTCATTTGATGGGCACTTGCTGTGCTGTTTTGGGTCCTGGGGATTTATGAAAAAGGCAGTTCCCTCTTCTCAGTGACACCAAGCGGCTCGGATTTTAAGACTAGCAAGTAGCTTTGAGCATCTTAAAGCCTCCTAGCTGCTGTGATGAGAGGAGGGGCAGCTTTAGCAGATGGTGGAGGGCCTCCTAGGGGGACTTTGCTCTGAAGACTGGACAGCGGTGGGAGGTGGCTGCAGGGAGACCAGGACCAGGAGCTCAAGGCCAAGGGCCACAGGGGCATGGCCCCGGAGGAGGGGTGTGGCAACCAGAGCAGCCCTTCTCTCTTTCACTCTCCCCAGCTGTACAGAGAAGCCTCCGTCGGAGGAGCAGGTGTCCAAGAACCTCTTCGGGCCACCCCTAGAGTCCGCCTTTGACCATGAAGATTTTACAGGTGACGGGGTGGGGGGGGTGGGGGTGGGGCTGCATGCTCACGGGAGGGCACGGCAGGAGCAGGTGTGGGACCCCTGCGAGAGTAGCTAGCGCCTGTTGGTTGGCTGAAGGGTGGGCTCAGCTGCAGGGAGGCCATGAGGTCCCTGTGGGTCAGTGGGTGTGTGCTGGGGGCAAGGAGGAGCCAGATGGCGAGGTGGGTGGAGCCGCAGTGCAGAGCCTGCAGCCTGACCTGCGGTGGGGCCTGGTGGCAGTAGGCAGGGGACAGCATCAGTGCACTCCCTCCTCCCGCAGGCTCCAGTAGCCTTGGCTTCACCTCCAGCCCTTCGCCTTTCTCATCCTCGTCTCCTGAGAATGTGGAGGACTCCGGCCTGGACTCACCATCCCACGCAGCGCCTGGCCCCTCCCCAGACTCCTGGGTCCCCCGCCCAGGCACTCCACAGAGCCCACCTGGTTGTAGGGCGCTGCCCCCTGAGTCGAGAGGGACACGTCCCCTGCCGCCCTCAGACTCGCCACAGTCCTTCACGCTGGCCCCTGGCCCCTGGGGGATGGAGGCTGTGACTGGGGCAGGTGAGTCTGACAGGCCGGGGTCTGAGCATTACCGGAGCCAAGGCGGGGCGACGGGGGGTGGGGGTGTTGGGGGGTGGGGTTTGGGGGGGCTGCACACCTGCTGAGGTCAGGGTGCTGAGGACACAGCTGGAACTTGTGGCAGAGACCATAATGAGGGGACACTTAACAAGGAAGGAGGTGGCAGCTCCAGGTAAGGGCTTGGTGGGTCCCCCCGAGGAGGGGACGTCTGAGCTGATGTGAAGACTCATGTGTGGACATGAAGATGCGAGAGCAGGCACAGGGCACAGCCTGCGCAAGGCTGGGGTGAGAATAGACTAGGCCCTTTGGGGGCGGCTGTGGCTGGAACAGTTAGAGGGAAGAGGAGGGTGGTGTTGACAGGGCCTGGTGGTCCCAGGAAGGGATATGAATATGACCGCTAGCAAGACGGGTACCATGTGAGCAGAGGGGCGGGACCTGCGTGGGGATCAGGCCCCCTCTCCTTCTTTGGGCACTGAAGACGGAGATAAAGACCAGGAAGGGGAGTCCAAGCAAGGGATGATGGGGGAAGTGGGCCAGCTGCAGTGCCAGCAAGCCACGGAGCAGGTTCTCAGTGACTCCAGCAGACGGGTCAAGGAGGAGCCCTGGAGCCCTCGGTGGCCTTTTTCAGGCTTTTATTACACCATTACATCAGAGGCGACGAGGTACACGGCAGGCAGGGGGCCAGGGGGTGGGCCAGGAGGCTGGCAGGCCTCCTAGCCCCCGGCACATCTTCACTCTCTGGGCTCTCTAGCCCCTCATGTCTCTGCTACTACTGCTGCTGCTGCTGCTGCCATTCTCTCTCTTCCTTCCATTCTGCTATGCTCGCTTTCTGGCGTCCTCATGACACTGCCCTTATATGCTCAGGTGCGCCCACTCGCGCATGCCCACACCCTGCTGGAGGTGCTGCCATCAGGCATGCGTGCAGGACCACAGGTGTCCATCATCGACACCAATGGCAGGAGGGCGGACTCACTCTCATTTACCCTACACCAACAGACACGGGGGTCCAAGGACAGAGGAATCGGGGCTTACAGTCAGGGGCTCGAAGGAAGCTGAAGAGGCAGAGGGGCATCGGGGCTGGGGAGGAAGAAGATGGGCCGGGCATGTTGAGGCTGGACCTTTACATGGCAGGTGGATGGTGGGCCTGGGGTTCAGGGAGCCAGGCTGGAGCACCCCACGGGCGGCTGCATGGGAAGCGAGAAGTTGGGGGACAGGGCTGATCTGGGGCCGAGCTGGAGAGTGACGGGGAGGTAGGCCAGTCCAGCATTCGGGCCCCTGGGGACCTGAGCCAGAGGAACTGTGGGCTGTGACCACACAAGTGCCCTGAAGAGAAAGACCGTGTTGGAGTCGGTTCAAGGGAGAGCAAAGGAGAGAATGTAGCAGGGAGTGGAGATGAGCAGAAGGGAGCTTCTCAGCCGGCCGGTTCTGCGTGCACACGCACTCACAGCCACCCCTGGGAGACACTTGGCACTGCCACTACTGGTACTTGATCTCACCTCTGGGGGTGGGGTACATGGGGGCTGCTGGCAACTGGTGGGTCTAGACCAGGGGTGCGGATCAGCGCCCCACGGTGTACAGGATGGGCTCACCACACAGAATGATCCAGCCCCAGGTGTGAACAGCGCCAGGGCTGAGAAACCCTGGGACAGAGAGAGGCAGCGCCTGGTGTGTGCAGGAGGGAGGGAGGAGTGAGTGTTCGCAGATGGGGCAGCGCACAGCACAGGGGAGACAGGAAATCCAGGGAACTCTGGGTGTTAGGCCTGACGAGTTAGAATAGCAAAGAGAGGCTCAGATATGTGCCAGGGTAAGGGGCTCCTCTCATCCTCTCAAAGAGGATGAAAGTGGTGGAACTGCCGAATTTACCACTAGCATTGCATGGGCTGTTGGCTACAAGTCTCCTGCCAGACCCCGAGGTCCGGCTGCCTCCCTAGGCTCCAGCCCTCGCGCGCGCATACCCACATACCCCCACCGGAGGGCGCTCTCACACCAGAGCCAGGTGTCTGGGAGGCTCGGGGTGGTGGGTGGCATCGCAGTCCTGCCCAGCACCCTGAGTGCAGCCGAGGGCTTGAGACCATCGGGGGTTCTCCCCCAAGTGAGCCTGACTTCCAGGGAAGGGCTGAGTTCCTGCCCCTGGGGTGACGCGGGAGGCCCAGTGCCACATCTGCTCTCATGCTCTTTCACAGACCCGATGCCTGTACCTGCTGATCCTATGGCCAAGGAGGCCCTGGCAGCCCCGCCGCAGAGACACCGATCCAGAAAGGTGTCCTGCCCTCTCACACGCAGCAACGGGGACCTGGTAGGATAAGGGGCGTGCAGGGGCGGGGCTGGGGCTGCCTCGGTTCCGCCTCAGGCGCTGGTCCTGGTGGGTTCACAGCCCACCCGTGTCTTTCAATTCCAGTCTCGTTCCCTGAGTCCCTCCCCACTGGGTTCTTCAGCCCCCAGCACAGTCCCGGAACGGCCCAGCTTCCCATCCCAGACAGGGCACGGTATGTGCAGCGACTTCCCTTGTTTGGGTGGGATGGAGAACCCCTGTCGGCAGAGGGTGGTGCTGAAGCCTGGGGCCTGTGCCCACGCGCTCCGCCCCCCACTCCCTCCTCTCCCACTCCCAGGAGTCTCCCGGGGCCCCAGTCCTGTCGTCCTGGGCTCCCAAGATGCTCTGCCTGTGGCCATCGCATTCACCGAGTATGTGCACGCCTACTTCCGGGGCCACAGCGCCAGGTAGGTGGTGACGTGAGCGGCGCAGGCAGCGCGGGCAGGCAGGGCTCCGCCATGCTGTGCGTCTAACCTGCTCTGCTGTGGAAGAGCCTCGGACACCGGGCTGAGAGCAGCCCCTCTCCCAGGGGAAGTGAAGGCTTGAGGGTGTTCGAGTAGGGCGAGGCACCGTGGTCACGTTCAGAGGAACACCTGTGAGGTTGCTGTGGCCTCAGAAGCAGAAGGAACAAGGCCAGGAGCCAGCCCCTGGGGGGGTGGGTGACAGGTTAGGGCAGCTCGAGGGGTCAGGTGTAATCTGGAGGCAGGCCCAGCCGAAGAGTTCTTCAAAATCAAACCACAGAGATGAGGCGCGTGGGCAGCGCTCCATGTCTGTGCTGGTCCCCGCCCGCTGGCCAGCAGTGGGGGGCAGAAGCGAGTCTTACGCCTGAGGCCCCTGTTGAAGCCAAGTATAAAACTGAGTGTTTTGCTTTGTGCGTCCTGGTGGCTCACGGGAAGAAGCGAACTAGGGACAGGATGTTCCTGTGCTCCTGGGCCCTGTTTGGCTTCGTCGGGGCCTGCACTGCTGTCCAGGCAGGGATGCCGGGGGAGAATGTGGGAATGACGATGTGGAATATGGTCAGAGCCCTACTTTTCTGAGGAAACTCTGGGGAGCCACAGGGCTCAGCAAAGCCATGGGAGAGGGGAGGACAAGGTGCCGGGCAGAGCCCAGAGCCAGAGTCCAATTCCCGCCCTCGCCTTCCATCCCAGCTGCCTGGCTCGAGTGACCGGGGAGCTGACCATGACCTTCCCTGCTGGCATCGTGCGGGTGTTCAGTGGGACCCCACCCCCACCTGTCCTCAGCTTCCGCCTGGTGCACACGGCCCCCATTGAGCACTTCCAGCCCAACGCTGACTTGCTCTTCAGGTACTATGGGAGGAAGCGGGGCCAGGACAGGGGACCCGGAGGCCGGCGGAAGCCAGGACTTCCCTGGTCTGAAACTTGCTCTGCCTTCTGAGATTTGCTACGCAACCCTGATGTGGTGCCAGCAAGGCACAGAGCAGGTTCTCAGTGATTACGCAGAGAGTCGAGGAGGAGCCCTGGAGCCCTCGGTGGCTTTTTCAGCATTTTATTATCACGTACACGGCAGGCCGGGGGGCCAGGAGGCTGGCAGGCCTCCAGGCTCCCAATGCACCTTCACTCTGGGCTCTCTAGCCTCTGGTCACCTTCTCTGCTCCTGCTTCTACTTTTTCTTCTCTGCTGCTCTTTGCTCTCTGTTCTGTTCTCTCTCGTTTCTGCTGGCGTCCTCGTGACGCCGCCCCCATACACCACATGCCTCAGCCCAGGTGCGCCCACTCGCGCATGCCCATGCCCTACTGGAGGTGCCGCCATCAGGCGTGCGTGCAGGACCGCAGGTGTCCATCGTCGACACCCATGGGGGAGGGCGGAAGAGCCTGACACTTTTCTCTGACCCTGCACCTGGGCAGGTGTGTCTCCCTCTATGAACCTCACTTTTTCCCTCCTTTGCTCCCTACCCTTTGTCTCCCAAGGGTCATGTTTTTACTGGGCCAAGGTGAGCTGGGAATCTGCATCTTTAGGAAGCCCTTGGGGCAGGTGGGATGCTGGGGACCCTGGGATGGCATCTCCTGAGTATGGGGTGATCATTCCTGGTTCCTGCAGCGACCCCTCCCAGAGTGACCCTGAGACCAAAGACTTCTGGCTCAACATGGCAGCGCTGACCGAGGCCCTGCAACGCCAGGCAGAGCAGAACCCAGCTGCCTCCTACTACAACCTCGTGCTGCTCCGATACCAGGTGGGTCTCGAGGATGAGCAGCGAATGAGTGGAAGTGGGGAGAGACTAGGCAGGCCTCCTGTAGTGTCCATGGCACCTTTTTGCAAATTAGAAGAGCCCCTTCCCTGGGGCTTGCGAGAGACCTGGTTAGATAACAGGTCTGCAGTCTGAGGTTGCCTTTGCCAGTATGAGTTACTCTGCTGCCCTCTGCTGGACACATGGTGTAATACTGACTGATCTCCAGAGTCTCCCAGGAATGGGGTGCTTTGTGCAGTGAGCGTGACAGGTTGAAATTGTAAGCAAGGTGGTTGCGTGCCCAATGCGGCAGCGCAGCCCAGCCCAAGTTGTGTCCTTTCTCCCATTCCTCCTAGTTCTCCCGTCCAGGTCCACAGTCAGTGCCCCTGCAGCTGACCGCCCACTGGCATTGCGGGGCAGCCCTCACTCAGGTCTCCGTGGAGTACAGCTACCGGCCCGGTGCGACAGCCGTGCCTACGCCGCTCACCAACGTCCAGATCCTGCTGCCTGTGGGGGAGCCTGTGACCAACGTCCGCCTGCAGCCAGCTGCCACCTGGTGAGGGTTCGTGAGAGGCCAAGGGCGACTCAACAGTGCCCCAGAACTGCTCCCCCCTGGCCTCCCCTTGCTGCAGCAACTCAAGGGTCTGTCCGTGGGCTCCCTTTGCTTGCATCTAGGGGACATTACTGACCTCTGGCACGGCGCCCTTGCTGCTTGTCAGGAATGTTCTGTGTGCTCTGTGCAAGCTGACTGGCTTGGACTCAGTCTGGGTTAGCCCTGGGGAGCCACAGGGCTCAGCAAAGCCAAGGGAGAAGGGAGGACGAAGTGCCGGGCAGAGCCCAGAGCCAGTCCAGTTCCCTCCCCCACCCTTTTTTAAAAAAGATTTATTTATGCATACAAGAACTGGGGTACAGGCCAGAATTACTGGGGGTGAGAGGATTCACCAGAGACCGAGTGGGGAGAACAGGCAGATCAACGGAAGTACACTGCTGAGGGGAGCAGCAGGTGAGGCAGGAGAGGTCTGCTGCGCCGTGTGGGTCCCCTCCATGGCTGGAGGCAGGGATCGAACTTGTGCTGCAGTGGCTGCGGTTTGTCTCATAGTGCATTGCTTAGCCCATTGACCACTAGGGAGGGTCCCTCCCTCACCTTTTTGATGTCCTGCCCAGCAAGGGGTAAGGCGCCCCCCCCCCCACTGGGGAATTGGCAGGTTGAGTTTCTTATCTGAGGTCACAGCAGGATTTGAACCCAGGTGTCAGTTCTTAGCCCTGGAGTTTTAGTCACTAAACCATGTTCCCATTGCTTTCATACAAAGACCCTGCCCCAGAGAAGCCAGATGTATCTAAAAATGATGCAAGGTGATGGGGCCCTCAGGACCCAGCTATTCCATATCCCACTGACATTTCACACCTGGGGAAACTCAGGGTCCTGTAGCAGGGAGACCTGACTGAGCTTCTCTTGATACCAGGAACCTGGAGGAGAAACGGCTCCTCTGGAAACTTCCAGATGTGTCAGAAGCAGGGGGTGAGTATGGTTGTACGAGAGGGCTCAGGAGGATCAGGTGGGAGAACTGGGGTCGTGGAGGGAGAGGGCCGAGAATTGTGGGCACAGAGGAATACTTGAACTTGGACAAAGCTGGAGGAAAGGGCACCCCCAGACCAGACAAGGCAGGGGCAACCACTCCTTTGAAAATCATACACAGCCAGGCAGGGCCAGGAGAGAGTGGGCAGGGGCACTAGAGTCAGAGGGGCACAGACCACAGGGGTCAGCTGGGCTGGGGAGCAGCCCAGCTCACAGCAGGGCGGGCTAGGGGCAGACACAACTGACCTCAGGCCTCCCCAGGATCCGGCCGCCTGTCCGCCAGCTGGGAGCCTTGCGCAGGGCCCAGCACGCCCAGCCCTGTGGCGGCCCAGTTCACCAGCGAGGGAACCACTTTGTCAGGGGTGGAACTGGAACTGGTGGGCAGCGGCTACCGCATGTCGCTGGTAAAGAGGAGATTTGCCACAGGTACCCCGGCCCTGCCTCCGGGCACTCTGAGACTGCTGAGTCCTGAGCCACCCTCTGCGCCCGCCAGGGGGTGGGTGGGGATGTTTGGGAGGGGTCAGTGGGTGCTGTGGCTGGGAGACCCAGGGTGGGTGGTGGTTAGGGCCTCTGTGGGAGGGGTCAAGAGGCAGGCACCTGGGGGTGTGCTCTGGTGGGGGGGGTCCTTTCAAGGACCCAAGGCGGGGAGCAGGATCCCCACTAGTACACCACCCCCTCTACCCCCCCATTCCATTTTCCTGCGCACAAGGGGCTACTAGGGCAGTGGGAACAGCGATTTACGGGGTGTTTTGAAGAGGACTGTGGGATTCCAGTTTAGGGCCAGGGAACCCCCTTCCCTCCTGTGCCCTCACCGCCCTCCCTCCGCAGGGATGTACCTGGTAAGCTGCTAGGCCCACGGAGCCTGCCTGCTGCTGACCCCAGCTCAGCGCTGCCCTCTGCTGTGCTGGGCCCCCACCCTGGCCTCCCCAGAGGCTCTGACCCGGCGGAGAGGAACCCCACGCCAGCCTGTCTGAGCCTACGAGTCAGTCCTCCTCACGCCAACTCCCACACAAGTCCTTGGCCTTTTAATGTCCTTTGAATAAACACTTTATTTTCTAATAAAAATTTAAAAGAGCCCTTTCCCGCTCCAGGAAGTTTCCTTCACTTCACCAGAGAGAAGGTGCTTACATGGGGAAGATCTGACATCCCTAATGTTACCCCTCTTCCCCAGGACAAACCTGTTTGGGGCGATGATGGGGAGAGAAAAGGCAGATATGGACATCCCAGGCTGGGCTGATGGGAGGGACAAGCCCCAGGGGAGCCTAAATGGGGGTGTCAGGAAGACTTCCCAAGGAAGGGGCATTATAAATGAGGCTTTGAGTTATGAATAAGAGTTTGTACGATGGGCCGTGCATCCTAGGGAGAGAAATGGTGAGTTCTGAATTCCATGAGAAAGCAATTAGTTAATCCATGAACATAATCCCACTATATGCCAGGAAGTACGGACACAGCTGTGCGCAGGACAAAGCTCTTGGATGTGGGCCTGAGTGCCAGCAGGCAAGAGGGTCTGATGGGGCCAGCAGGGGTGTGGGGAGCGGGGCACCCCAGAACCCCCAAACCTGCCCTCTCTAAATGGGTCTGACATCTGCCGCATCAAGACAAACATAGAAGATCTTTAATGGAAACGAACTTTAATATAATTAATAAACAATGCAAAAAAGACAATGTAATCACTAAATCAAGCATCCAAGTTACCCATCCCCTCAAGGGTAAAAGTCCAGCCAAATAGGATTAGCCCAAAGCAAGTCCCAAAAGCCTGCCATAAGTCTAAAGTACCTTTTGGTGGAGACCCATAGAATGGGTCAGAAGGGATCAGACAAATCCGGGAGGAAAAGAGCAAAATCAAAATCAAGATAAAAGCTGCCATGGTTCACCTCCCCACGGGTCTCTCACCCGCATCTGCTCCAGCCAGTCCAGGACCAAGAAGCAGTTTCTTCACATGTCTGCTCCGCGTGCCTCCTCCAGGTCTCCTTGATGTTCTCCATCCTGCTTCCTTCTTTTCTTCCTTCTGTCTCCAATCTCTCCAGCATCTTCTTATCCCTCTTCTGTTCTACCCTATTTAGGGTGGGACAGGGATCTTGCAACTTCCCCTTTTCCTGGGGACTGCCCTGTTACTGTAACAGCATAAGCTCAGCCCTTGCTCCCCCTGGGTGTGTGGGAACCCTGGGTGTCTGACCCTGAGGCCAGGCTGATGCCAGGGACCAAGCTGGGGCCAGATGAAGCTCAGGAAGCGGGAAGCAATATCTGACCAAGATCTGCCTTGTGCTCTCCCTGGTCTTTTTATCCCTGTCCCCCCAAAAAAGAATGGGTCAGTCCCCACTTCAGTTTCCTGGTCTGTAAAGTGGATGTGGGGGTGGGGAGGGAAGTCCTCTCCCTGTGAGAGGCTTGGGAACTTCCTCAGCTCAGAGCAAGCACACAATCTACACTGCCTGGGGGAAGAGCCATGCAGGAGCGGCTGCACCAAATAGGGCTACTTCAGGCTCTGGCAGTCCAGTGTAAATGCTTTTCTGCCCCAAACAGTGTGCTAGGACTTCGGAACTGGTGAAACGGCCTTTCAGATATTCTTTTCCCAGGTGCAAGTTCAGAGCCCACCCTTGCTCTGTCCATGTGGTTCCCTGAGCTCAGAAGTCGCATGTAAGTACCAGACTCAAATGCTAGGGGAGTGTCCCCTCCATGCCAAGTCTTCACATATTAAGTAACTTTCCAGTTGGTGAGTGACCAATTCACCAATAGCTGGTCACCCAACTGAGAGAAAATTCAAATAACAGAAAAACAATTATAGTGTTGTAACTACCACCTCTACTTAGTTCCAGAACATTCTATCACCCCACAGGAAATCCTGTGCCTGTGAGCGGTTGCTCCCCTTCCCCTCCACCAGCCCCTACGTCTAGATTGGCCAGTCTGGATGTTTCATATGAATGGATCACATACTATGTGGCCTTTTGTGTCTGGTCTCTCACACGCCGCATGGCATGTGTCAGGGCTTCACTCCTTTTCAGAGCTGAGTGTCCCTTCATCCTGCTGGACTTTTGGGTTGTGTCCACTTCTTGGAAACAGGGCTGCTGTGAACATGAATGTACAAGGGTTTAACACCTTTGGGACCTTTTGGGTGTGGGATTGCTGGGTCATGTTTGCATCCTGCTGGGTCATTTGCCTATGGACTCCTGCAAGTGTTTGGAGCCACTTGGAGAAGGGGGTGGGCATGGTGTTCTCCGCCTCACACATCCAATGACAATGGGTCATGACCCCAGCTCACTTCCTTTTGCAGTTTACCCGCTGCCACAGCAGGAAGGTGTGCTGGTGTGGAGCAGATGGGTGGACACCAGCCTGCCACGTCATTTGATCTGGGCTCCTTTCATGGGGCGGAGGACTCAGGAAACTCCAAGCTACCAACAGGTGCGAACTGTGAACTTAAGCCGAGGAGCGGGTGCACTGCAATGGAGAGAACTGAAGATTGCCTCTATGGACGTCAAAGTTCTAGCGATTAACCCCGCCAGATGTGCGCCCCCACCCCCACCCCAGTGCCATCTGAAAGTCCCCATTGGATGTCGGGACTTCTGAAGAGTGCGGGAGACACGAGGAGGCAGGTTGGCCAATGGCGCTCAGGTTTTTCCAGGGCCCCGGTTCAAAGATTCCAAAGCAGGAAAACCCAGCTTGTGCACCCTAACTACAGGAGTCTCGGTCCCTGCGTTCTAGAAGAGGAAACGAGGCACAGCCAGGATCCGCTCCTTTTTCCAACGCCCGGCCCAGAGCTCCAAAACCCCAAAGTGTCAGGACGAGAAACCTTCAGAGACTTACATGCAGCCCGGCACTGTCGGGTTTTGAATCCTCACCAACCCCAAGAATCTTCGAAACCAACTTCGGACTTCCAACTTTCAGAACCTTTCCGGATTCCCCCAGCACAAGCCGGTTTTCGGGCTCTGGAATCTTTGACCACCCTGCAGAAGGTCGGAGAGCCGCTGGCCATCCAGCCTCTGTTCCAGGGCAACCCCAATATGAAATGGGTTCCCCTCACCGGGTCCTCACCCGCGCGCTCAGAAGACTTTTATAGTAAGTCCCAACTTCAGGCACACGCGACAAAAGTTATTTAAGGGTTTTATTTTACAAAAGGGGAATAAAGTAGAAATAACACCAAGGAAGAGAGGGATACAAATCCGTAAATATCCTACCATATCTTCCGAGCTGGAACGCAACGGCGCGTTGAGAGCTGGCTCTGAATCAAGTGAGATGGCTCCGAAGGAAGAGAGAGCCCAAGGCTCACCTCTGGTGTTATAGCCAGCCTGGCTGCTTAACTCCACCCTCAGGTCCCAGGGATCCACTCTTGGATCATCAACTTATCGGGTTTGTGGTTCTGGAACACTGGTGGTCTGGAGTGGGGGTTGGAGTCCGCACACCCATCTGTGTAACCTGTTCAGGAGGACCCTTCCCCCTAACACCTCCTCGCGTCTCCCTCAATCGTTTCTTCATCGAACAAACCTCAGACCAGCTTCGCAGGGGCCCTGAGCCAGGGGCCGGGGTGCGGCCCCAGCTGGGGCTAGCACACCTCCAGCCGCGGGGAGCTCACCCCAGCAGTAGGCGGGCCCAAGGTAGAGCGCAGAGGCCCGGAGGACAGCGGGGGCGCGGCTAGCCGGGTCGGGGAAGGGGGCGGGGCGGCACAGGGAACTTTGTACTGATACTGGGAAAACTCGGCTCAGCTGGGAGGGGAGGCCCACCGGCAAAAGCAGAGAGGGGCGAGGCCCTGGGGAGGGGGCTGGCGCTCAGGTGAAACCCTTCTGCCCGTTGGTCGAGAGCTACCGAGATAGGAATCGGAGGCTGGGCCGTGGTGAGTATTGGGGGCCTCGCGGGGTCAGGCTGACCCCCGTGGACGTGGGTGGGACGGGTCAGTTCGCTAAGAAGCCGGGGCAGGTCCCTGGGGTGGCGGCTTCAACTCGTTTACCCTGAAACCTCAGGTTTCAAAACCCAGTCGCCCTAACCTATTGGTAACTGGCGCCAGCGTTCCCGAGGCGGGCTGGGACCTGGTGGAGAGGGAATCCCCTCTGCGTCCCGGGAGTGAGAGGTGACCCAGGCCACTTCGAACTCTGGCTTCCCTATCTCCCGCCTGGTCCAGCCTTGCACACAGCGAGGCCACCCCAGAGCCCCAAACAGGGCAAGATAGGAAACCTGGAGTGGAGCGCTCAGTATGCACTGTTACTGTTGTCTTGTTGAGACCGTTTTGTTTTTAAAGATTTATTTGTTCATGCATACAAGCACTGGGGTATAGGCCAGAGGTGCAGGGGAGGGGGCGGGGGCGGGTGCGGATGCGGATGTGTGTGTGTGAGCAGTTCTGCCGCCCTATGTGGGACACCTCCCCTGCTGCAGCTGCGGGCAGGGATCGAACTCTTGCTGCTGTGGCTGTGGTTTGCTTGACAGTGCGTTGCTTAACCCACTGCGCCGCCAGGGAGGCCCAGTCTTGTTGAGATGATTAATGGACTGCTTGATTGGGACTGACCGAGCTCCAAGGCCACCTGAATTCCCAGTTTGAGTTGATTGTTCCTTTTTTAGCCTAAATAGTTCCTTTTTTCTTTAATAATTGAGGCAACATTGGTTTCAAACTCCGTGTGTAATTCAGAGGCATAGGCTCACACCTCAGAAGCGTCCTCACACCCCACTCCCCACTAAGACACCCGTAACCCCAGGGTCACTGTTTCTTCAGGGAACCCCTGCTGACCCCCAGCCCCGACAGGTGCTGAACTAACCTCTCCTGGGATCTCCAGCTCACAGCCTCCCCTGGGGTTCAGATCCCTGCTCAGCCGGTGCTAGGTGGACAAGGCGCTTCTGGCCTCTGGCCAAACCTCAGTTTCTCCTCCCTGAGGGAGAACAGTGACTGCACCCCTGAGGATGCTGGAGGTGTTCAACCAAAGAATCTTTTATGATGGGGGCGCTGCTGGCCCTTGGGGACCTTGAGGAACTGACATTAGGCCTCTGACCTTGGTTTTCCTCTGTGTCAAGTGGGCACAGGGTCTCCTCTAGTCCTAATGTGGAACTCAGAGTCCAGGGGAAACTGGGGTCACCACTTCCTCCCAAAGTGGGGGCCATACCAGGTGTGACTGAGTTTTAAGGAAGAATTTTGTTCCCCTCATCATGCATCTGCTCCCCTTGCCCACCCCTCCTAGCTGCACAACTCATGTTTACTTAGCCCAGCCCAACCACTCTCCCCTCCCCACCCCCAGGGTGTAGAAATTCCTGCCAGCTGTCTTCTGGGTGTGGGGAACTAGCAAGGGATCTTGGAACTTGGTCTGAGTCAGGCCAGAGTTGGGGAATCCAGATGAGCTGGCTTAACCTAGGGACCCTAGGACCGGGCTGGAAGGAGATAAAGTGTCAGTGGGGACTTCTTGCCAGGAACCCCTCCCTTCCCCAGCCCCAGCCCTCTGTGTGAGCCTAGGAGAATGCCCAGTTGGGGGCTCTGTTCAGCTTGGCTGACCCCCTGTGGGGAGCTCTTTATCAGCATGGCAAATTAAAGGAAACCCTGCCAGGTGGAGGAGGTTAAAGGCAGGGATTAGGCTCCCTCTTAACCCTGACTGAGTTCCTTGGCCTTTCTGTGCCTCAGTTTCTAGCCATAAAAACAAGACTCACACAGCCCTTCCTCTCAGTCCAAGGTGTGAAATGTTGATGAGCAGATGGCGGCCACACCACATCCGTGTTAGCACCAACCCTGATTATACAGCTCATCATGGTCCTTCACCACATTCATCTGTGCACAAGAGAAATGTAGTGACAAGTACACGATCCTGTTCAGCCTAAAGATGTGGGGTCCCTCAGGAGGACCCCAGAAGAAGCACCTGTCACTTGCTTCCTCATTGGGCCTGGGTCTGAGAAGAGTGGGAGGTTGAGCTGGGATGCATGGGCTACCTCCTTTAGCCTCTTTCCCCATCTCAGAAATGAGCCCAGAGTTGTCCTTTGAGGCGAGGGGCAAGCGTTGCCTCTGTGGATGTAGGGTCAGAGAAAATGATCAGGTCTTTGCACCCTCCCGCCATTGGTATAATGATGGACGCCTGGGTGCTGGGCGCATGCCTAGGTGGGTGTGTGCAAGTGGGCGTACCTGGGTTTGGACACGGACTTATTGGGTGGCATCATGAGGATGCCAGCAGGACCAGCAGCAGGAGAACAGCAGAAACAGCATAGCAGCCGAGAGGGTGAGGTGCGCCGGGGGCTAGGAGGCCTGCCAGCCTCCTGGCCCCTCGGCACCCCTGCCTACCGTGTATCTGGCCGCCTCTGTAAATAAAAGTATAAAAAGCCACCTAGGGCTCCAGGACTCTCTTCCTTTTTACCCCATCTGCTAGAACCATCCAGAACTTGCTCTGTGCCCCTTGCTGGCACTACAGTGGGCAAGGTAGATTTGTTACAGGGCAGGGAGAGGGGAAGGTCCTCCTGAATGGATTACACAAATAGGTTATGGACTTCAACCCCCATTCCAGACTTGCAATATCCAAGAACTACTGTGGTACCGACAAGGGGCACAGAGCAAGTTCTCGATGATTCTAGCAGACGGGTAAATGAAGAGTCTTGGAGCCCTCGGTGGCTTTTTCAGTTTTTATTGCATCATTATCTCAGAGGCGACCAGGTACACGGCAGGCAGGGATGGGGGAGGGGGGACGAGACTGGCAGGCCTCCTAGCCCCCAGCACATCTCACTCTCTCAGCTGCTTTTCTGCTTCATCTCTTCTGCCGCTTCTGCTGCTCTCATTCTGTTCTATGTTCTGCTGGCAACCACCTTTATACGCCCATGTCCAACCCCAGTGTGCCCACTTGCACATGCCCACTCAGGCACGCGTGCAGGGCCTCAGGTGTCCATCATTACACCAATGGCGGGAGGGCAGAAAAGCCCATAAGGTCATTATCCAAGAACAGATCACTGGGACCTAAGGGTGGAGTTAAGCAGTCAGGCTGAGTATAAGAGCAGACATGTGGGCCTTGGGGTCCCCTTTTTCCTTCAGAGCCAGCTCTCGGTGCGCCCTTGAGTTCCAGCTCCGAGGAACTGGTAGGATATTTATGGATCTGTGTCCCTCTCTTCTCCTCGTTATTCATTATGCTGTTTCCCCTTCTCTTGTAAGTAAAACTCTTTGTTAATGTGTGTGCCTGCAGTTGGGGCATTATAAGTGCCTTTCGAGCACGCGGGTGAGGACCCAGTCAGGCAACCCCATTTTATGTTAGGGTTGCCCTGTAACAGATCCAACCCCAGATCCCTTCCTGGAATGGTCTGGTGTGTTCCAAGGAAGTGGGGGGGGGGGGGGGGGGGANTCCAAGGAAGGGGGGGGGGGGGGGGAGGTGAAGAGGGTAGGCCAGTTGATCTGCAGGTGAGTCCCAGACAAATCCAGATTGGAAACAGTCTAACGGGTACACATTACCCTGCTCTCTAAATCCCACCCCTGCCCCTATGTCCAGGAATTCACCTGTGTGAATACGGGGCGTCTGTTTGCACAAAATCCATCGCAACATGTTTTTACTAAATGAGGGTCTGGCTATGAGCAACCTAAGAGGTTATCTTTACTGTGCTTTATCTTCTTCTGTTTACTAAGACAGCTCCTTCTGGTAAAAGGGTCTATCCCATTATTACTGGAGGGCCAAGTTGGTATAAGCTGGTAAAGAATCTGTGAGGAATCAATCGCCCTTTGGTCCAGCAGGTCATGATTCAAATCCCACCAGCCCTCCTCACCTCAGCTGGCTGTGTGACCTCTGGTAGATAGGCGCCCTCTCTGTGTCCTACTTACCCACCTGGAAGCTGGGACCGAGGGCCCTCTGGGAAGCTCAGCAAGAGTTACTGGAGTTCATCCACAGGCCAGGGTCTCACACTCTCTGCCGCAACTCCCACCCTGGAGTCTCTTCAACCCTACAACTTGCTCTTCTCTAGGAAATTGTCTTGTTTGCTGCCACTCAGTCCCCCATTACCACATAATTAGCACATAAACTCCATGGGCGTGGGAACCCTATCACGCCTGGCTCTCAGAGCACCACTGTGTGCAAGCGAGAATGGTGGCTGCCGATGTTGTCACTGTGGCTGCTTCATAAATGTGTCACTCAGAGAAGAGGGCACCGTGCAGTCCTCCAGCCTCTCGTAGGACTCAGGTCTCACGTACACATATGGGTCCTTCCAGATGCTTCTGTCACCCCTGCCCCTCACCGTCACCACTGCCTTTTGGCAGTCCCAGAATGTTCTCCCCATCAAATCCCAGCTGTGACGGGTGAGAAGTGCAGACACAGTGATGGCCACAGTGACAAGCTAGTTGGTACTTGTTGGAGCCTGAGGATTGGGCGGGGGGGGGGGGGCAGACATTTGCCCCCCTACTGCTCAGNGGGGGGGGGGGGGGGGGGGGGGGGGGGCAGACATTTGCCCCTCTACTGCTCAGATGGTCAGAAGCCAGGTCAGGAGGTCCTTCCCCAGGGGCCACCATGGCGCTGCAAGGGCAGCTGTTGGGCAATGAGGCCTCATTTTCCCGATTCAGAAACTGAAACCCAGGGGTTGGACAAATGGGGGCACCCAGACCTGTGGGTCCCTGGAGTTGGGGTGAGGAGAGTGGAGAAAAGTGGTGTGTCTGGGGACCTGGAAAGGAATTCAGAACGCACCCCCTCTGAGTCTCAGTTTCCTCATTTGCAAAGTAGGAGCATTGGGCCTCCCTGGTGGCGCAGTGGGTTAAGCAACGCACTATGAAGCAGACCGCAGCCACTGCAGCACGAGTTCGATCCCTGCCTCCGGCCAGGGAGGGGACCCACATGGCGCAGCAGACCTCTCCTGCTGTGCCTGCTGCTCCCCTCAGCAGTGTGTTTCAGTTGATCTGCCTGTTCTGCTCCCTGCTCTCTGTGGTGAATCCTCTCACCCCCCCGCACCTCTGGCCTGTACCTCAGTGCTTGTATGCATAAATAAATAAATCTTTTTTAAAAAAAAGGATTTGGGGGAGTCAAAAGCTGTTCTCAGATTTTTGACTCCCCAGGGGTAGAGGGGTAGGTAACTCTAACCCCCAAGTTGTTCAAAGGTCAACTGTGTTGTGTATATTGTCAGTATCGGTGCTTCTGCATACTTAGTGGGTATTAATATTGAGTATTTCACTAGAATTCTGAGCTTCTTGCTCATTAAATGCCTCACTGGGTATCTAACGAGCAGGGGATGGCGAAAGCTGTCTCCTGTGGCAGGGTTAGGCAAAGGACGTGGTCAGCATGTGAGTCAAAGTCAGTATCTTCTCCTCGGGTAACAAATACTGGGGGGCATCCCATGGGGCGCCATGTGGGTCCCCTCCCTGGCTGGGGATTGAACTCGTGCTGCAGTGGTTACAGAAGACCCACAGTGCAGTGCTCAACCCCTTGCGCCACCAGGGAGGCCCCCTAAGCCTGGGCATTTAAAGGAGCTGGTGTGGCTGGAGCACAAGAGAGGGGGCAGAGGTTTTTGAGATGGGGAGCCAGAGGCTGGGAGAATCTGTACTGGCAGCCACACCCCAGGGGCAGCTTTTAGGTCTCAGCCAGTAAGGGGCTCTGTGTGTGCTGGAGGATGTGGGTGGGCTCTGGGTGATGTCAAAATTGCACCGGCTGGTATTGCCCTGGGGGACCTCGTTGCTGTGACCCCACAGGTGCCTGCATGGCACTATGTCCAGTCCATGGGGAGGGGCTTGGGGAGCCCTGACACATGCAGACAGGGTGTGGGTATGCTCACCTATCAAATAGCTGCTGGCTTTCCCGGACATGTGCTATTTCATCCCAAGGGCTCTTGCCTGGACACCACACCTGGGTCACCTGCTGCCTCATGTCATCCCTGTGAAAGGCATAAAAGCTTCTTACATTCAGTCCCCTGGTCCTTCATTTTCCATCCCCAGCTCCAGGCTCCAAAGAGTGACATCTTCCTTCATCGTATTTTCCTGAACACCCACTTCCCTGAGCTCTGCTGACCAGCCCCTGTCCAGGTTCCCAAATTCTTCCTCCCTGCCTCTACCCTACCCTGACTGTCCTTTCCTCTGGAGTGGCCGCAAGGGACTTCAAAGCATAAACCAATCTTGTCCTTCCCCTATCACAGGCCCTCCGTGAGGCTATCACATGGCTCCCCGTTGCTCCCCAGAGGCAACATAAGAGGTTCTTGATGTTTGTCCACCCTGTGCTCCCCAGCATGGTCTGACAACCCTAACCCTAGAGCCTGCCTACCACAGGGCCTTTGCATCTGCTTTGCCTTCTGCCTGGAATGCCTTTCCCCTAGGGCTTTGTCCAGGTAATTCCCCATCCTTTAGGATGTCCTCTTCCTCTAACCCCCAGTGGTTTCTCCTTCTTCAACAGACTTTGTCATTTCTACCACTAAACCAACCACTTCTTCCCATTTTAAGATCGTAAGGGAAGAGACTTACCATCTTACTGCTACCTTATGATCACCACCAAGAGCCTGGCGTGGTAGTGACTGTGAGCCTGTATACAGTAGGCACTCAATGCATACTCTGTGGTCCATGGATCACTGCAAAGTAAAAGGATAGGACCTGTGTACCTCACTGACTCACCACCAGTCTGAACCAGGGTAGCCCAGCAGGGAAGCCTTGAACAGCCTGGGTTCAAGTATTCTGTCTTTTTTTTTTTTTTAAAGATTTACTTATTTATGCATGCAAGCACTGGGGTACAGGCCAGAGGTGTGTGGGGGGGGGTGAAAGGAGTCACCACAGAGAGCGGGAGCAGAACAGGCAGATCAACAGAAGTACACTGCTGAGGGGAGCAGCGGGCAAGGCAGGAGAGGTCTGCTGTGCCATGTGGGTCCCCTCCCTGGCCGGCAGCAGGGATCGAACTCGTGCTGCAGTGGCTGCGGTCTGCTTCATAGTGCGTTGCTTAACTCACTGCGCCACCAGGGAGGCCCGCATTCTGTCTTTTATCACATGTTTAGTGCCTGGGCCTTGGGACAGATTCTGGAAGATTCTAAGGTCCTAGCAAGGGATCGTTTCCTGTGACTCCACATCATGGGAAGTATGGGGTAGACATACATTCCATCAGGGTGATGGTTTCAGTTCTGCTTTTCTCTGACCCTCAGTATCCCCACTTGTAAATGGGGACTCTCGGGGCCCTGAAGGAGCCAGAATGGCTAGCCAAGGCCACCGAGGTGGTGATCTGGTTTTGTGGGGAGAGGAGAGGAGAGGAGGGGGGTAAGGTGTTCCAGCACACCCCTGTCCTCCTGAAGAAACAGGCTTCCATGAGGAGGCAGGTGACCACTAAGGTCAGCTCAGGGCAGAGAGGGGCATTCAACAAGACACCTGACCGCTACCCTGTTCACATGCCTCCCGTGGCTAGTCCTTGCCTCCGCTTCTGCTTCTCAGCCTGACGGTCAAGGTCCTTACGAGATCCAGTCCCACCCCCTAGTTTCAGAAATTGTTGCAGGGCAACTTTAATATAAAGTGGGTTTGCTTGACTGGGTCTTCACTTGCATGTTTGAAAGGCTTTTATAACACACCTCAATTGCAGGCACACACAACAAAAGTTAATAAAGGGTTCTATTTATAAAAGAAGGGTAAATAGCATAATGAATAACAAGAAGAGAGGGATACAGATCCATAAATGTTTTTTTGGTTCCTTGGAGTTGGAACCCAATGGCACGCTGAGAGATGGCTTCAAAAGAAAAGGGACCCCCAAGGCCCACGTGTCTGCTTTTATACCCAGCCTGGCGACTTAACTCCACCCTCAGGTCCCAGTGATCCGCTCTTTAGTAACGACCTTATGAAATCTGTAGTTCTTAAATATTGTAAGGCCAAAGTAAGAGTTAGATTCTATAACTTATTTGTGTAATCCATTCAAAAGATCTTTTCCCCCTAACAAAGTCACCCCTCTCCAAATCTGAACTTTCAGCAAAGTTCAAATTGCAAGTCTTTGAACATACCTTGTTTTCTTCCCCATTCCCCGCTTTTGCATTTGCTCTTTCCTCCGCCAGAATGACCTTTACATGATTCATAGGTGAACTCTTAACGCAACCTTCAAAGCTTCAACTTTAACATTCATTTCTCTTCCTGATCCCATGAATGTCTGGCTCTCCCTCACCCAGACTGGAGGCATCTGGGGAGCAGGTCCAGGGTTGAGGTTTCCAGGTTCTCCAGAACTTATTTGAATGACTATTTTTTATGTATGTGTTTTGGTATAAGAGCCACTGATACTTCTCTCCAGAACCATGAGACAAATGGGTTGCTTCTGTGGTGATGGCAAGCACCCCCGGCAACCTTGGGACAGCGCCCTGAACCGTCTCCCCATCTATAAAATGGGGAGGGTGATTCCCTCAGAATTGTCCAGCCCCCATGAACTTCAGGATAAGCAGATTTCTGGGCTTCAAGAAGGCCAATAATTCCATTTTACAATGAAACCTGAAGAGGGTGGGCAGCAGAATCTTGGGTGGGGCCCCCCCGCCCCGGTGGCGCAGTGGGTTAAGCATTGCACTAAGAAGCAAAATACAACTGCTGCAGCACGAGTTCAATCCCTGCCTCCTGTCAGGTAGGGGACCCACATGGCACAGCAGACCTCTTCTGCCTCGCCCGCTGCTCCCCTCAGCAGTGTGTTTCAGTCCATCTGCCTGTTCTCCCCACTCTGTCTCTGGTGAATCCTCTCACCCCCAGTAATTCTGGCTTGTATCCCAGTTCTTGTATGCATAAATAAACAAATCTTTAAAAAAAGAACCTTGGGCGGGGATTAAGAAATTGAACCTAGGTTTGGGTCATTTCTCATCAGTCACCCAGCCCCCTCCAGCAAAGACTATAGTCACTTCCCAGATTCTTGGAGGAAGTAATTCCAAAAGATATCACTTCCTTGGCAAAACCAGGCCCCTGAACCCCAACATCTGCTTTAACAGTGTGAGGTCCCAGCTCTTTCAGATAGTAAACCGTGAGACCAAGTGATGACTGCTTACCACAGAGGCACCCACAGGTCTACCAGACCAGTGAATTCTCAGCATTCACAACTCACTGAAAGGGAGGCCTAGAGATTCTCTCTCATACTAGTCTGGATGTCCAGGGCTGTGAAATTGGTCACTTCCCACTTGAGGTTTTTAGGGACCATAAATTACAGGGGCCTTGGTGAATGGAAAAGGGATGGAGATCTTAGAAATTTGAGGGTTTTTAATAAGATTTATTTATTTATGCACACAGGCACTGGGTGGGGTACAGGCCAGAGGTGTGGGGCTGCTGGCGAGAGGATCCACCAGAGACAGAGTGGGGAACAGAACAGACAGACTGACTGCAACACACTGCTGAGGGGAGCGGTGGGTGAGGCAGGAGAGGTCTGCTGCGCCATGTGGGGCCCCTCCCTGGCCGGCAGCAGGGATCGAACTCATGCTGCAGTGGTTGCGGTTTTGCTTCATAGTGCGTTGCTTAACCCATTGTGCCACCAGGGAGGCCCCAGATCTTAGAAGTATTAGGGAAGTCTATTATGAGGGGGAAGGGGAGCCACTTTCTTCCTGTTCCCCCAATTTGAACTCACAGGAACCTCATGACTGCTGCAAAGGTAGAGTAGCCTTGAGACACTTCAACTGAGAGAAACCATAGGTCGTGAAATGCAGGTAGCCAACAAGGTGTTTCATATGCAAAGAGTTCTTACAAACAAGAAAGTAAAATGCAAGAGGCATTCCTGGAATTAATTAAAACCAAATGGCCACCCCAAGAGGTGCTAATTTTTTAATATTTATTTATTTATGCACACAAGAGCTGGAGTACAGGCCAGAGTCCAGGGTGGTGAGAGGATTCACCAGAGACAGAGCGGGGGGCAGAACAGGCAGATCGACTAAAGTACACTGCTGAGGGGAGCAGCGGGCGAGGCAGGAGAGGTCTGCTGCACCATGTGGGTCCCCTCCCTGGCCAGCAGCAGGGATCGAACTCGTGCTGCAGTAGCTGTGGTTTGCTTCATAGTGCATTGTTTAACCCACTGTGCCACCAGGGAGGCCCAAGGTTCTAATTTTGATCTTAGTAATGAGCCATTTATTTACTTCCTCTCCTGCCTTCCTCTCCAAAGCCCATGTTATTTATATTTGCTTTTGCTTTCTAGTACTTGTTTGGAACTTTAAAAATACATTCCCAGTGAACTGATCTCTAGTTGGTTAGGCTTGATTTTCTTTCTTTCGCCTTTTTTTTTTTGTAGAGAACATTTTTTAAAGATTTACTTTTTATTATTTATACAAGAACTGAGGTACTGGCCAGAGGTGTTGGAGGGTGTGAGAGGATTCATCAGAGACAGAGTGGGGAGTAGAACAGGCAGACTGACTGAAACACACTGCTGAGGGGAGCAGCGGGTGAGGCAGGAGAGGTCTGCTGCACCATGTGGGTCACCTCCCTGGCTAGGGATCGAACTCATGTTGCAGTGGCTGCAGATGCTTCACAGTGCTGCAACCTAACCCCTAGCACCACCAGGAAGCACCACCAGGAAGACCCACCTTTTTTTATTTTTATTTTTTTTCCCAAAAAAAGATCCATACAAGAACTGGGGTACAGGCCAGATATGAGGGTGGTGAGAGGAATCACCAGAGACAGAGTGGGGAGCAGAACAGGCAGATCGACTAAAACACACTGCTGAGGGGAGCAGCGGGTGGGACAGGAGAGGTCTGCTGTGCCATGTGGGGCAGCTCCCCAGCCAGGGATGAACTCTGAGCCAGTAGAACTCTGGTAGACTGATAGCACTGAGACTTTAACACCTGTGCCAGGGAGGCTCCTCTGATTTTCTTTTAAATAAATATATAAATAACAATAAATCCCACATGGGAGATGTTCATATTGTTACAGGGCAGGGAGAGGGGCACCCGAGAACCCCCAGACCTGCTCTTTTTAAATGGGTTTTGCTATTTGCTGCATTAAGACAAATATAATAGGCCTTTAATGGAAAGGAACCTTAATACAACTATGGAACAATACAGAAAAGACAAAGAATATAGTTACTAAGTTAAGCATTTAAAGTTACTTCTTTTTTGAGGGTAAAAGTTTAGCTAAATAGCACTGGCTTAAAGCAAGGGCTAAAGCCTGCCACAAGTTTAAAGGACCTTTCAGTGGAGACCCATAGAAAGGGTCAGAAAGAGTTAGACAAATCTGGGAGGAAAAGAGCAAAATTAAAATTAAGATGAAAATTGTCATTATTAAGCTTCTTATTTTTTTTTAATCCACATTTGTTTTAACTAGTTTAAGACTAAAAAGTTAGCGAAATTTTTTCACACGTCCCTCTGCTCCATGTGCCTCTTCCAGGTTTCCTTGCTGCTCTTTATTCTGCCTTTTTTTTTTCATCCCTCCCTTCTGTTTTTTTGTTTGTTTGTTTGTTTAATTTTCTGTTTTCAAGTTTTCTATTCCTGCTTAGCTCCACCCCATTTAGGGTGGGCCCAGGATTCTGAAACTTTGCCCTTTCCTGGGGACCACCCTGTTACAATATGATGAATGTTCATAAAACTATATCAAGTTTCTTGGGTCACGTCCTGATACTAATTATCTGATCTTCTCTCATTTGGACTTCCCTGTTCTGATTTCTTTGTTGGTTTAGCCCAGGATTTCTTAGCTTTGACAATGTTGACATTTGGGGCTGGATTGCCTTATGTGAAGAGCCCTTCCTGTTCCTGCAGGGTATTAGTTTAAGCAGCACCCCTGGCCTCCACCTACTTGATGCCATTCGCAGAGCTGCACGGCCACCATGCCCAACTCACGACAACCGAAATGCTTCTGGACATTGCCAAGTATCCCCTGGGACAGCGTCACCCCTAGTTGAAACCCATGATCTTGAACAGGAAAATGTCCTGTTCTTTCTGTGTCACTTTCATCTGTTCACAATCTCATCCCAAGGTTATTTGTCTATTTGGGCCTCCCAGACCTGCTCTTCAGAAGCCAAACCAGGGGCTGGCAGCCAAATCTGGAACAGTACAGGCTTTGTGCTGCCCACCTACAGGCAGGCAGGGACCTACATCTGCCCAGGAACCACTAGCTCATGTCTGCCTCAGGGCCTTGATGCATGCCATTTCTGTCCCCGGGAAACCTTACCAAACCCCAGCCAGGCCTGTTCCTCCACGCCACTTATTGCCCAGCTTAAGTGCATCCGGAATTCAGAATCCAAACCTACCACCAAACCCCACTTCCCCCTGGGTTTTCCTCCTGGTATCAGTTCGTTGAGTCTTTTTTTTTTTTTTTAAAGATTTATTTATTTATGCATACAAGCACTGGGGTACAGGCCAGAGGTGTGGGGGGTGAGAGGATTCACCACAGAGAGTGG
>JAGFMF010011659.1:10246868-10277877 GCA_019455555.1 Galemys pyrenaicus | reverse complement strand
GGCGCAGTGGGTTAAGCAACGCACTATGAAGCAAACCGCAGCCACTGCAGCACAAGTTCGATCCCTGCCGCCGGCCAGGGAGGGGACCCACATGGTGCAACAGACCTCTCCTGCCTGGCCCGCTGCTCCCCTCAGCAGTGTACTTCTGTTGATCTGCCTGTTCTGCTCCCTACTCTGTCTCTGGTGAATCCTCTCACCTCCCGCAACTTTGGCCTATACCCCAGTGCTTGTATGCATAAATAAATAAATCTAAAAAAAATGAACCTCCAAAAAGCCCCTGGTCTTGGGAAGATGAAGTCTGCACACATACCCAGGGAGTGATGAGTGGGCCAAAGAGGAAGATAGGACTAGAGGTACTAAACCGGGGTCCAGGACTCTTCTGTGTCAAAGAAGGCTTTCCATTTGGATACTTGAGATGGGCTTTAAAGGAGGGACAGGAGTTTGCCAAGGAAGATCGTTTTGTTTGAAATGTGTTGGATCTATGGAGTTCATGTGGAACCTGGGGCCATGCTCAGGTCAGTAGACATTTAAAAATAGTCAAGAACTGGTGATGATTGCATTAAAATTCCAGAAGCTTAGAACTTCCTTGAGAGGCAGGTAGAAAGAAAAGCAATTTCCTAAACAATCAGGGCGTTTTCTGCCTCGCTGGAGGAGACTCATTAGTCATCTCTGAAGCAGGAGGAGATTCTGGACACACCCAGTCTTGAGCATTTAACTTGGCATCTCCTTGCCTCCCTTTTTCTATAAATATTTAATCCCCAGCAGGTCCTGAGCAACTGTCAAAACCAACAGTGTGCAGGGGGAGGCTGAAAGAGATGGGGAGCAGAGAATTAGTGGGGGTAACTTTTTTATTTTTTATTAACATTTTTTTATTTATATCTATTTGACATCAGTTGTAATCCCCATGTATTCCCCATCACCATACCACCAGTGCACCATCATCTCAGTCCCTCGCACTCCCGTCTGCCCTCAACCCTCCCCCCGACTTCCCACCAAGTGTCCCCAATCTCTCCTTGTTCTTTCATTTTTGGTTTTTGTGTCTCAGTGGGGGTAACTTTAAATACTATACCAACTTGAGCAGCCGGGAGGCTGCAACCAGGTGCTGTTGTCCATACATTGTCCCTAAAAATGCTTGGCTCCTTCTGTTCCAGGGCAACCCTAATATAAAATGGGTTTCCTTCACTGGGTCCTCACCCATGTGCTCAGCAGACTTTTATAATAAGCCTCAACTTCAGTCATACACGACAAACGTTATTAAAGGGTTTTATTTTACAAAAGGGGAATAAAGTAGAAATAACATCAAGGAAGAGAGGGATACAAATCCGTAAATGTTCTACCAGATATTTGAGCTGCAGCGTAATGACGTGTTGAGAGCTGGCTCTGAATCAAGTGAGATGGTTCCGAAGGAAGAGAGAGAGCCCCAGGCTCACCTCTCTGGTTTTATACCCAGCCTGGCTGCTTAACTCCACCCTCAGGTCCCAGGGATCCACTCTTCGATAATCATCTTATCGGATTTATGGTTCTGGAACTCTGGTGGTCTGGAGTGGGGGTTGGAGTTCACACACCCATCTGTGTAACCTGTTCAGGACGACCCTTCCCCCTAACACTTCCAGGATCCTCAGTGAGTGTTCTTCTCTGCAGGAGCGCCCAAGGGTCTCCCCTAGCTCACCAGCATGAGGTGTTCCCGGCTCAAGAAGACAGAGATGGGCCTGTTTCTGGCCCTGGGCAGCGTTACCATCCTCTTCCTCTTCTTCATTTTGCACATGACAACGCCCACCTGCCAGCTTCCAAAGGAGCGACTGGGCACCCCCACACCTTTGGCCCCGCAGGCTGCGCCCACGCGCCCGCCACCTGTTCCCTGCCAGGCCAATGACTCCATAGCTACCCAGCCTGACTTTGCCGAGCAGCCGGAGCACGTGCGCAACTTCCTGCTGTACAAGCACTGCCGCGACTTCCAGCTGCTGCAGGACGCCCGGCCCGACAAGTGTGCGCAGCCTGTGTTCCTGCTGCTGGCCATCAAGTCCTCGCCCAGCAACTACGAGCGGCGGGAGCTACTGCGGCGCACTTGGGCCCGAGAGCGAGCTGTGCGAGGCCTCCGGCTCCGCCGCCTCTTCCTGGTGGGCACTGCCCCCAACCCGCTGGAGGCCCTCAAGGTCAACCGGCTGCTAGCGATGGAGGCGCGGGTACACGGCGACATCTTGCAGTGGGACTTCCACGACACCTTCTTCAACCTCACGCTCAAGCAGGTGGGCCAGGGATCACCTAATTGGAGCACCTGCCCTTCCTGCCCAGATCGCCAGCCCCTCCTCTGAGGGCCCAGGGAAGCCCTCATGGGTGCCTCCTAAGCCTCATACCGTCCTCAGGTCCTGGAAGCCTCCTTCCCCTAAGGCAGGCAGAAAGGAAGGTTGCAGACGGATCTGAATCCAGGCGTGCTGTTTGCCTTAGCGGCTGTCTGCCTCTGTGTGCCTCGGTTCCCACAGTAGAGGAGTGGAATATGAGATGGAGCTGCCCACTTCTCACGGTGGCTGTGAGGCTTAAGTGAAAAGACAGTCTGGCCTCCAATTAACACTAGCATAGGAGAGGGCGGGAACTCGTTTTTTGGTTGTTGCTCTGGCTCTGTCTCCCCCTGAGTTTTGGGGAAGGGTTAGAGAGAATCTGTTCATACACTGAGGAGGAATTAGAGGGTCCAGGGACACACACTGTATGGGGGTGGAGCAAGCCGAGTAGAGACCTCGGCGAAAAGGGGTTCAGTGTGGTCCTATTCAGAGACAGCTCTGGGTTTAAGATCTCCAGTGCTATTTTTCTGTTGTGTGACCTTGTTCAAGGCACTTTCTTCTCTACTTCCTCATTTGTAAATGACAGACACACCTGTCTCCTAAGGTTACATTAGGGATTCAAGATGCCTGGCATGCGGCAAAGGTCATTATTGAAAAAAGCCAGAACCGCTCAACATGCTTTAGTCTTAGAGCAAAAACACACAAAAATAACATCAGTTTGACACGCATGATTCTTGTGCCTGTGAAGCGCTGGCCCCCACTGGGTCTTGCAGAGATGGCACTGTTACAGGGCAGGGAGAGGAGCGCCTTAGAACCCCTAAGCCTGCCCTCTCTGAATGGGTTTTGCTATTTGCTGCATTAAGATAAACATATAGGGCCTCCCTGGTGGCGCAGTGCGTTGAGCAACGCACTATGAAGCAAACCGCAGCCACTGCAGCATGAGTTCGATCCCTGCTGCCGGCCAGGGAGGGGACCCACATGGCGCAGCAGACCTCTCCTGCTGTGCCCGCTGCTCCCCTCAGCAGTGTACCTCTGTTGATCTGCCTGTTCTGCTCCCGCTCTCTGTGGTGAATCTTCTCACCCCCCAACACCTCTGGCCTGTACCCCAGTGCTTGTATGCATAAATAAATAAATCTTTAAAAAAAAAAGATAAACATATAAAATGTTTAATGGAAAGGGTACAATAAAGAAAGAATAAAGAATATAGTTACTAAGTTAAGCATTTAAAGTTACCCATTTTCTTGAGGGTAAAAGTTTAGTTAAATAAGATTGGCCCAAAGCAAGGCCCAAAAACTTGCTATACATTTAAAGGACCTTTTAGTAGATACCCATAGAAAAGGGTTAGAAAGAGTTAGACAAATTTGGGAGGAAAAGAGCAAAATTAAAATTAAGATGACAGTTGCCATTGTTAACCTCCCCAAGGGTCCCTCACCCACATATGTTCCAACCAGTTTAAGACTAAAAAGCAAGCAGTTTTTTTACATGTCCCTCTGCTCCACGTGCCTCCTCCAAGTCTCCTTGTTGCTCTCCATCTTCCTTTTTTCCTCTTTTCTTTGCAGAAATTTTTTTTTCCTCAGCTCCACCCACTTAGGGTGGAACCAGGATTTTGGAACTTTTCCTTTTCCTGGGACGACCCTGTTACAGCACCAGTAGGAGAAACAGATCCGCCACCTTGGTGTTTGGGCGGGGGAGGGGGACTGGGGGTGGAGGAAAGATAGATGTTAATTGCTAATTATGTAACAGCAAGGCTCAGCTAGCAGAATCAAAGGAATAGCGATAAGTTATCTAATTTCCAATTGGATCCCAGATTCTCCTGGAGGCACGTCCCCTTTGAGTTCTGTTTAGAAAGCTGGAAACGGGCAGAGAAGGGCAGCTGGTTGCTGAGGCTCCCCCAGGCTGGGAACGGAGGCCAGGCTGCTGGGGCTGGAGGATCCTTGCTGGGATGTGTTGGGCTGGGTTAACCAACAGGGTCACGGCCCGTGGCCCCAGCCCTCAATGCGTCTGCTGTCCACCCCGCAGGTCCTGTTCCTACAGTGGCAGGCAGCCCGGTGTGCTCAAGCCAGCTTCTTTCTCAATGGGGATGATGACGTTTTTGCGCACACAGACAACATGATCTCCTACCTGCAGGGCCATGACCCTAACCACCACCTCTTTGTGGGGCACCTGATCTACAACGTGGGCCCCATCCGGGAACCCTGGAGCAAATACTATGTGCCGAAGATTGTGACACTAAAAGAAGCGTACCCGGCGTATTGTGGCGGGGGTGGCTTTCTGCTGTCCAACTTCACTATTGCTGCCCTGTACCGAGCCTCTGGCATCCTGGAACTCTTCCCTATCGACGATGTCTTCCTGGGCATGTGCCTGGAACAGGAGGGCCTGCAGCCTGCCTCCCACAGTGGCATCCACACAGCGGGCGTGCACGTCCCCTCGGCTCGCCTGTCTTCCTTTGACCCCTGCGTCTACCGCAACCTGCTGCTGGTGCACCGCTTCTTGCCCTACGAGATGCTGCTCATGTGGGATGCACTGAAGCAGCCTGGTCTGACCTGTGGCAAACTGACACGGATCAATTGAGGTGGAATCAGAGGCCCCACCCCTATGGGGGCCTCCACCCCCATAAGAAAGGTGGCATCTTCCTCCCAAGAAACCAACCTTTCCCTCTTAAGTGGGTGGGGGATAGGAGTGACAGGGAGAGTTTGGTCTGGCTGGCAAACTCCTACATATCCTTCAAAACTTACCAGGTACTGGACCTCCCTGGTGGTTCAAGGGGTTAAGTCTCAGTGCTCTTACGCTGCTGTGGCCTGAGTTTAATTCCCGGCAAGGGAGGGGACCCATATGGCACAGAACCTCTCCTCTCTCCCGCTGCTCCCCTCAGCAGTGTGTTTCAGTCAGTCTGCCTGTTCTGTTCCCCACTCTGTCTCTGGTGAATCCTCTCACCCCCTGCACCTCTGACCTGTACCCCAGCTCTTGTATAAATAAATCTTAAAAAAAAAAATCTTACCAGGTACTACTTATACCATCGTCCAGCATATTCCCCAGCATCTTGTGAGCTAGAGTGACCCCAGAAAATGTCTGGTGGCAGAAGCACTTCTGCAAGGGTTTCAGTTGCTACTGCCTTGAGACCATTTGAATTGAGCTCCCACTTCCCAGCCCTGACCTTGATCACAAGCTGGACCCTAAGCAGTGGCCATCCCCTTCTTGGTAATGAGCCTTCAGTGGTTTCATGGCCATGGCTCAAGGCCAAATGGGAAGTCCTGGGTCCACATGAAGATGAACTGAGACACATTTTTCAGCCCCTGAAATAGGGATTCTATTCCTGACCCCAAAGAGTGTGGGAGAGAACAGAGAGACTATGGACGGGTCCACCCCACTCTTGTGGCATTATGTGTTCTGTGGTGCATGTGTTGGGCAGAGGAGGCCTGCACGGTCATCTGTTTGGACTGTGGGGTCTCTGGAAGGGCCCAAATCATACCTGTGCTCCCTAAGAATATGGAGAACAGCATTGGGGTTCACTGGGCTCAAGGCCAGCACACATACTGTGCACACTGGAGAAGGGGGAGATTCAGGTTCTGGGGTGACTGAGATCCGTGTTCTAGGACTGGTCCCCACACTGCGTGTTTCAGACTCAGGAGCTTCAGGCAGAACATTGACCTCTGCTAGCCCTGGGCGGGTACCTGGAACTTGGGCTTTTCAGGCATTGGGGTGGTGTGGGGGTACCTCACATGGCAGAGTGAGGATTGGCATCCTCAGAGAATAAAGCATTTCGTGAAGACCTAGAGGGTTTTGTGTCTTTTTAAAGTGATTTGCAAAATTTAACTCAAGCCAGTCTACATTCATACCTAAAAGTCACGTTTTCAGTAGAAAATACACGCCAGTGAAAACGGCATATGGATGAGGTGCGTCCGCAGGGGTTTCTATCGAGCGGTTCTCCTCCCCTCCCACCCCTGCTCACACACACCATGACTTCCAATTGTCTGTCCCTAACTCGTCTTCCCCAAGACTAAGTCTCACTGCCAGCTTTATAGCAGGCCCAGCAAAGAGAACACACCTGATGGGACTGTCCTTGGTCAGGTGGGACATGAGCTCACCTTGGCCTTCCACTTCCAGCAAGTTGGCTGCACCCTGCCCCAGCCACCACCGGGCTTACCTCCCACCGGACACTGCAACTCCCCAGGCAGGGAGGGGACCCACATGGCGCAGCAGACCTCTCCTGCCTCACCCGCTGCTCCCCTCAGCAGTGTGTTTCATTAGATCTGCCTGTTCTCACCTCCCGCAACTCTGGCCTGTACCCCAGCTCTTATATATAAATAAACCTTTTTTAAAAAGGGGGAGAGGGTACACTTTGTACCACTGGAGGATGAAAGTGATATGATTGATTTTGAAGTTTAAGAAGCCTGGTGGTTGCATTAGGAACTGTTGAAAAAGGAGGTGACAGTATCCAAGCAAGAGAAGGCAGGTCTGGATGAGATGGAGACTATACCACATACCTCTGTGGCTCCCCATTGCCCTTAGAGGGAGTCCTTCTCTCCCACTGTACTGAAGCACGTCCCACAAAACTTGATGACAAAATTTGATTCTAGAACCTCAGAATATGGCCTTTGGCAGTGGGGTACTTGCAGATGAATTAAGGTAAGAATGGAAGTAAAACCACCCTAGATTGGGATGGGCTCTAAATCCACCGAGAGCAACTTTATAAAAGACACAATGGGGCCTCCTTGGTGGCGCAGCGGGTTGACTGCCGCACTGTGAAGCATCAGCAGCACAGGAGAGCGAATTCCATCCCCAGTCAGGGAGGTGACCCACATGGCGCAGCAGACCTCTCCTGCCTCACCTGCTGCTCCCCTCAGCAGTGTGTTTCAGTCGATCTGCCTGTTCTGCTCCCCACTCTGTCTCTGGTGAATGCTCTCACTCCTGGCACCTCTGGCCTGTACCCCAGTGCTTGTATGCATAAACGAATAAATCTTTTTTTAAAAAGTCCACTCATTCAGATATCCATATGTGTGTCCGCACATGGACTAATTAAGGTGACATTATTGACATTAGGGCACCAAATGGGTTTTCACAGAGACTTGGATTCAGTCCTGTACATGGTCATTTTGCACCTGAGCTTCTCGGGAAGCCACCTCCTGAGTTTCCCGCATTGGCATGTGAGGACTCTAGACTTGTTGTCTCGCTCCTAGAAGTGTCGGTGGTCCCATGGCCCCCCGGGGGACAATCCCATGGGAAGGCTGACCCAGGGCTCTCCCTCTTTGTGTCCAAAATGCAGACAGCCGCTTCAGATTCTGCAGGACCTTTATTCATTTACTACTGAGGGATGGTCACACATTCAGGGAGGTGGTGCCTGGGAGTCCTCTGAGATGAGGACATTGGGTCCTTGGGGGGATCTAGCATTTATAAAACCAAGGACCCTTCAAGCTGGCATTGGGGAGCAGTTTTTCCCCAGTTGACCCCCCAGAGGGCAGGTGGCACGGAGGGAACAACGTCCCTCCCGACATCTGGCTTTATGGTGCTGTGTGGCATCAGAAGCTTGCCAGGCCAGTCCCCTCTGGGTCTCAGGTCCCCCAAAGCCACACCCCAGGTGGGTTCAGTGGGGACAGAGGGACAGTAGCTTCTGCCGGGTACAGCCGCGGAGGCAGCACTGGTGGGCCGGGTTGCTGGTCACTGCCTGCCGGCGGCTGCGGCCTAGCCGCATGGCCTGAGGCAGGGGCTGAGGCACAGGGACCAGAGCGGGCTCTCCGTCCACTGCCAGTCCTTGGAGGAGATGCCGTGCTGCCAGCCACTGCAGTAGCTCACCTGGGGACAGAGCAGAACTCAGCGTGGGCGGGGGCCCTCCACGCTGTGTGCACACCTACATATTTACCTTCCATCAAGTGAGGTACCAAGCACAGTCATCACACATACAAATAGAAAGCGGGTGCTCATTAAGTGCCTGCTGTATACAGGCACTCATTTATGCACTTCTAGTGCATGCACTCACAGCTCACACCCACACTCAAGTCCCCGGGGGCCACCAGCCACACAATGTACACACGCTCATGTATGTGACGTGACACATATGTGTGTACAAGTGTCTGGGCAGCAGGTACACATCATCACACACAAGCCTCCAGGTGAACACACACAGACACATACCCCCAGCCAGTCCCTACTACCATGTGTGCACAGATGCTCCATGCAGGACTAACAAGTGTGTGATACACGTGCACACAAATGTATTTTATTGCTTCTGTCCCTGGGTCAGGACTAGGGTGAGGAGAAACAAGTGCAGGCCTCAGGCTCATAACTAAGGAGGTGCCCAAACAAGTCAATATTTAAGATCAATCATTTTAATGCAATCAAACTTCATGCAAAAATGCATGAAGATTGGGGCCTCCCTGGTGGCGCAATGGGTTAAGCAACGCACTATGAAGCAGACCGCAGCCACTACAGCACGAGTTCGATTCCTGCCACCAGCCGGGGAGCTGACCCACATGACACAGCAGACCTCTCCTGCCTTGCCTGCTGCTCCCCTCAGCAGTGTGTTTTAGTCAGTCTGCCTGTTCTGCTTCCTAGTCTGTCTCTGGTGAACCCTCTCACCCCTGGCACCTCTAGCCTATACCCCAGTGCTTGTATGCATAAATAAATAAATCTTTGAAAAAAAATGCAAGAAGATTAAAGCACTTAAAGTGTGAAATAGAAGCAGGATCTGATCTTGCAGGTGGAAAATTCTGCCTCTGTTGCCTCTCACTGATTCTGGCCAAGCAGGGGATGCATCCTCTGCTGTCTTGGACAACACTCATCAGCAGAGGGACCTAGGGAACTTGTGTGCAAACCCTCTGCTGCACCCACGTGCAACCCCAGAATTCAGTCCTGCAGGCCCCCCTCATTTCACTTTACTCACGGTCACCACCAGCCACAGGCCGCCTATCCTCAGAGGACCAGCGCGGACCACCGCACAGGCGCACCAGAGCACGCACGAAGTGATGGCCACATAGCTTCTCTGGAGCCTCCTGGGCGGGTATGGGGAGGAGTGCGAGGGCCAGGGCCGGGCTCACAAGTATCAGAGCCCAGGTGAGCACACGGGTGTCCATGGCTGAGGCAGGGCAGCCAGCCTCTGCAGCCACCCCTTTTATAGGCACCCAGTCCGCTCCAGCTGGGGCCTTGGAGAGGGACAAGGCATTCTGAAGGATGGCCCAAGGAGAAGGTCAAGGGCAGGGTCAGGGCAGGGTCTCTCTCCCTGAGGCAGGGCCTTGGGTGTACCTCCCCCAGCGGGAGCACTAGCTGAGGAGTCTTTTTCTCCTTTTAAACTATTTTAAAGAGCTGAAATAGACACACTGAGGGATAATCCCATGGGGGATTTTTGTATCTTTGAGACCCAAGATACTCAGCATCTCTTTGTCCCTATTACTGTGCAAATAAGGAAACTAAGACCCGGAGGGGGCCCAACACTTTCCCAAGATCAAGGAAGTATGAGCAGTGTCCAGGTCCCCCAAAGATCCCTGCTGTTGGGGGGCTGGCTAGCCAGCTCTGCCTCCCCCCACATCAGGGTTTCCATGCACTAAGGCCCTGGAGTAAAGCTGGATATGTTGATTCAGTGCTTATTTGTGACAACCTGGTGCTGAGGGAGCCCCAATTTTTCTGTTGTTTTATTTTTTGAAGATTTTCTTTATTTTTGTATAGAAGAACTGGGGTACAGGCCAGAGGTGCCAGGGGTGAGAGGACTCACCAGAGACAGAGTGGGGAGCAGAACAGGCAGAGCGACTGAAACACACTGCTGAGGGGAGCAGCGGGTGAGGCAGGAGAGGTCTGCTGCGCCATGTGGGTCCCTTCCCTGGCCTGGATGAATCTCCGCCATAGGCCATAATGGTGATAGCACTGAGACTTAACCCTCAAGCCACCAGGGAGACCCCCGCCCCCCAACTCTTTCCTGTTTTAACAAGGAGGGAAACTGAGGAGGCAAAAGGAGAGGATGCTGGACCCAGGGCAGTGAAGAGTCAGGAGCAGTCCCATCCCTTCCACCAAATCAGGCTACAATTCTTGGGCTGAAATATTGAGAGATTCAGGCAGCCATCTCTGTTGCTTGCATGCTCTCTCGCCCTGTGTGTGTGTGTATGTGTGTCTATCTCTCTCCACCTTTTCAGAAGTCCTGACAAGCACAGAGAACCGGCTCCCCCCTCCCATGTGGGGGGAGAGCCTCCCTTCCCCCACAGGCCTCCAAACCTGACCTTGCCTTCTGCTCCCCCAACCCCCAGAGCATCTTGTTCTCTCCACCCACCAAGGGCCTGTAATTAGCTCCTTTAGGATGGAGCCAAGGTCAACAGCTGGGACTGGGGGGAGGGTTTCTGTCCTCCATGGCACCAGCCAGTGCCCCTCCCAACTGTCCCTCCTTCCCCAGCCTGCCCTGAGGTCCTCTTGGTGGCCCCAGAAAGGGTTTCTACCCCCCCACTTCTCTGTCACTTTCCTCCCTAGTTCATACCCCCAAGATTCCCCATCCCTGCAAGTTCAGCCACAAGTCATTTTTTTCATTTAACTCTTTTATTCTTTCAACAAACATTCCCAGAGTCCCCTCTATGCGCACCGCTGCCCAGTTCCCAGCGAGCTCCAGGCTGGAACACACACAGACATGATCCCAGCGCTAAGGTTGGCAAGGAGTAGTGGAAGCATACCAGGGAGGGCTACAGGAGGTTATAACTGGGGTTCTGAGAGATGCATGGTTTTCCAGGGAAGCAAAAGTGGCAGAAAAGTCTTGCAAGCAGGTGGGAATTGGTGGGGACTTAATCTACACAAGACACCTTTTCACAAGCCTCTGAAAATTCTGGCACTATTGTTCTGTCCATGGTTCTGGAGTCAGAGATGGGAAGCAATTTGCCCACCATCACACAGCAACTTAATGGCAGAAGTGTGGGTTCCAACACCTGGACTCAATATCCATACTCTGAGCCTCCTCACTTTCACCATGCTGTTCCCTCTGCCAAGAAAACCTTTCCTTCCCTCCACTGCAGGAAAAGCTCTTGTGACGCTCCTGTGTCATTTCTTATATGATCCTCTGGTGAGAACAGAAAGGGGGCCCATGTACAGTTAGGGAAACCGAAGCCCAGGACACTGGACTGAAGTCAGGGTAGACTGGGATCCTGGCCTCTCACAAGATCCCAAACAGACACATAGCCCCCCTCACCAAAGCAAACTTCCAAATAGGACACTTCTAAACAAACACTTGAGTTTGGGTGCCTCCAGCGAGAGAGACAGAGAAGCAGGAGCCCGAAATTATAAATGTCAAACTACATGAGGTCACCCCTGGGCCTCTCAGGGCCAGGTTCTGAGAGGGGGGGAAGATGGGAGAGGCTTAAATTCAGGCTCTCAATTCACTCCTTGATGCAACTGTTTTGAATCCTTGCAAGCTCCAGAGGCCACAAGCTGCTGTTGCTTCACAAGCCGTGGGTGTCCCTCAAAAGCAACGCCATTCACCCCACTCACTGGGGAACAGGGGTTGTGAGGCCCGAGGCCCGAAGAAGGGCAGCCCCTGCCGAGGGTCAGAGTCCCTGAAGACCGAGCCCGGAAGTCTGTGCAGGAGATGTGGAAACGCAGGGCGCAGGGCCCCCCTCGGCACAGGCCGCGAAGCCCCGGGTCCTGCCCTCTGGATGCTACCCCTGGTTTCCACTCCACAGTGCTTCCAGCCGGGGACCCAGAGTGCTGAATGACGGCCGGTCCTGCGGGCTGGGGGCCCAGCACCACTTCATGAGCTCATGAACCTGAGGGGGTGACAGAGACAACAGGGTCACGTGTGTGAGCTGTAGGGAGGACATGACTCCTGCTCAGAGTTGCAAAGTATTAGTTGGATTCCCTCCCTCCTGTGCTCCAAAGCTCCCGTGGCTCTCCATGGATCTTAGAACAAAAGCTCATGCTTTCCCCTGCCTCCTCCCATCCATCACCTCCCTCCATCACCTCCTGTCTCATTCCGTGCAGCCACATCTGCCCCCCATCGCTCTATTTCAACTTACCCAGTTCATTCCCACCTTAGGGTCTTTACCCTAAGGTGTAAGGTGCCCTCCTCTGCATATGCCTCCTCCCGGCTTTCCCTGGGGGTGGGCGCCTCCTGCTCCTTCAGGCATCAGCCTTTCTGAGAAGTCCTCAGTGACACACCCTCATCCTTTCCCCCATTATCTCCTTCCAGACACTGACCCCACCAGGATGTTCCAGTTAATGCCCCCTGGTTACAGGGAGGACCGTAGTACGGTTCTGCTGCCTGCTGGCTTCACAGGACCCAGTCCAGAGTACAGCATACAGTCAGTGCTCAATAAGTGCCTGGGGCCTGAACACATTAATTTATGCTGCGTCAGACACTTGCACAAAAGTGGTGATGACAAACCATAAAACTCACCACCATTAACTGAGCGCCAACTCTGTGCTCAGACCTAGGCTGAGTTCTGGATGGGTGTTAACTGGTCTGATCCTCCCCAACGCCGTAAAGCAAGGTCAGTCCCATTTCGGAGATGGGTAAACTGAGACTGTGAAGTGTTTGTGACTTGCCCAACAGGACAAAGCAGCAACGAACGGGCCAGAATCTTCACAGATCAGCCCTCTGCTCAAGATCCCCAGGCAAACTGACAAAGTGGGAAACTGAGGCAAGTGCTCACCTCGGCAGGGCAGGTAGGAGGTGCGGGCAGCCTCTGGCCCTCGGCCAGCAGCTCCAGGAGGCGGCACAGGGCGGGGACATCTCGGTCACATCCCATCATCCTCAGGAACTCCTGCGGCCAAGGGCGAGCGTGGGTAAGGAGGGGAAGGGTGACGAAGGGGGTGGGCCCTCGCAGTGTCAGCGGGCGGAGGGGCTGCCCGCGACAGGGCGTCAGCCACAGCCAAGAGCTTTTCTCCTACCTGAGACCCAAGCTGCCTGGACAAGGTGTTCTTGAACAAAAGGGGGATGCGTGCGGGGCCAGAGCGCGCATTAGCCAAGCAGTGGAGGGCAAGAGCTGGGACCTAGGGGCGCCGACTCACGGCTGAGGGGCTGCAGCTCTTGTCGCTGTAGGTGAAGAGCTCGTACAGGACGACGCCAAAGCTCCAGACGTCCGACTGGCGCGAGAAGATGTTGTCGGAGAGGGACTCGGGGGCGTACCTGGGGGGGGCGGGGGACAAGGAGGACCCCATGAGGCGGAGGCTGGGGAGAGGGGCGCTCTGGGACTGGGGACGCTGGTAGAGTCGGCGGCGGCCGAGAGGTCAGCCCCAGGCCGGGTCTCAGTTTCCCTGACTGTGAACAGGGGAGCGATTTCTTCAGCAGGTCTGGGCGGGCCTGGGCGGGGTCCGAGCACAGTTGAGGCTGGGAGGGGGTCGGGGGTGGAGTCAGGACCCGGGGCCCAAAGGGGCGGGGCGGGGCCGGCGCTGCGTGGGAGCTGGGCGAGCGCGCGAGGAGCCGAGCAGTGAGGGCGGGGGCCGGGCCTAGATGCTCAGGAACAGGCTCGAGGCCGGGACGGCAGAATCGGGGGAGGGGCCAAGTAGGGAGAGGGGAGAAAGGGTCCCACCAGAAGATGGGGCTCTGGCCCGGCTCGCGGACCACGTAGTAGTCCTTGTCTACGGGCAGCAGCTTGGCCAGACCGAAGTCGGCGATCTTGACGTGCGTCTCGCTCTCCACCAGGATGTTGCGCGCGGCTAGGTCGCGGTGCACGCAGCGACAGGAGCCCAGGTACTGCATGCCCTGAGGATAGGTAGGCGGGTGATCACGGTTACCGAACCCAGGAAGAACCAACGGGGACCCAAGCCTGTCCAGGAATCCAACCCGGACCCAACTCGACCCAGACCCCAAGCCTAACACTACACCAACTCACCCTGAACCCCAGTTGTGAACTTACCCCTAATTGAACCCCACCTCCGAGCTGACCTGGACCCCAGACTTCAACCCTCAACCTTCCCCGCGACTTCACTGAGACCCCCGGCTAATCCCGGGTCTCCCAGCTTCACGCAGCCCCACCTTGCAGATCTGCAGGGCGTAGAGAAGCAGGCGGCCAGCGTCTAGGCGCGCGCGGTGCCGCTGCAGGAAGTCGCGCAGGCAGCCGCTGGGCAGGTACTCCATGACCAGTCGCAGACTCTGACGGCCTGAGGGATGCAGGGGGTACGGGGAGGGGTCACCACAGAGCCAACTCTGTCTACTCCCCACCCCATTCTTCCCCGTTAGAATGGGACCTTGGGGCTTCCCTGGTGGCGCAGCCACCTGAGCGCTGCACTGTGAAGCATTCGTGCCACAGCCTCGGGAGTTGGATCCCCGGCCAGGGAGGCGCCCACATGGCGCAGCGGGCCTCTTCTGCCTCGCCCGCTGCTCTCCTCAGCAGTATATTTAAGTCCATCTGCCTGTTCTGTTCCCCACTCTGTCTCTGGTGAATCCTCTCACCTACCGTGCCTCTGGCCTGTACCCTAGCTATTATATGCATAAATAAATAAAAAAAAGAATGGGACCTTGGATTCCTCTGCAATTAGAGTTGCTGTCCACAAAACAGAAACAGCAGCAATGATACTTGTGGCTAATGTCTCTGGAGTACTTTCTACAATATGCAGTGGACCCTGGAACAGTGCAGGGGATTAGGGGCACCACTCCCACTCAGTGGAAAATCTGCCTATAACCGCTGTCCATACGTGGGTTTCCGCACTGGAGAACTCAACCAACATCTGAAGTTGGTTGAATTTGTGAAAGCAGAAAGTTGGATAGAAAAAAAAAAAAAGCGGATAAGCTTATGGACCAACTGACACTCAGCAAAGCCAAGTAACCTCTGCACAGTCGCCCAGCCAGCAAGGGATACAGCTGGGATTCAAACCAGTGACAGGGCTGAATCTGCACACAGAAGAGAATCGGGACTGTCACGGATGGTGTTCCCAGCCCACCCAAGGACCATTGAGGACTTGTGATTTGAAGAGTACCCACTGGGGAGGTGGCTCACCTGGGCCATAGCTGACACCCCGGTACTTGACAATGAAGTCACTGTGGAGGGCCTTGAGGATCTGGATCTCCCGCTGGAAGTCCCTCTGCTGCTCTGGCCCACTATGCTGCAGCTGCTTCACGGCCACCAGAGCGCCTGTGTTGTCCCCCAGCGGGTCGTAGCGGCACAGTTCCACACTGCCAAAGTTGCCCTGGGAGACAGCAGAGCTGGCATCCACGTGCCTGGTGCAGCCCTGTCCTCCCCAGTCCAGTCCATCTCACCTTGCCCAGCTGCGAGATGTACTTGAGGTGTCGCTCCTCGAAGATGGTAGGGTCCTGGCAGGCGTAGAACTGGGTGCCATTCCACAGCCCATCACGGGGTGCCACGGTACCGGGCGTGGGGTCTGAGAGGAGCTCATAATCTGGGGGTATAGGTGGTGAATAAGCAGCGCATTGGACCCCAGTCCTGAGCTGACTTGTTTGCCCTCCCTCTACCCACTCCCCTTCACTGTGCATGAGGGCAGGATCCTGCAAGTCAGAGGATATTTTGTGGGGCTGGAGAAAGATGCCTCCCGGGTAAAGGCGGCCCCCTGGTGCAGTGCACACCGCGCGCAGTCACGCATGGCTGTGGAGAAGGGAGGGCACGGCCCAGACTCCACTGCAATGAGATGTGGTCACAGGGCTGAGCTCGGGGTGATGCAGGACATGAGCTGGACGCCCCTTCAGGCCTGGCCCATGGAAACCTAGCAAGGGACCCTCCACAATCTCTTGTCTGCAGAGAATCCAACAGGAACTTCACAAGCTGAGGGACGTGTTTGTTACAGCAGCTGTCCTGGCTCATGCTATTAGTCACTAAACACACCAATCCTGCCAGTCAGGTTCACAGAGGGGAAACCTCCCACGGGGTCTCACATACCACCTGCCCACCCTGCCCAATCCTGTGGCACCTGAAGTGATGAGGCTGTTGAGGTCTCGGATGACAGCACGGAAGGAGGGCCTTAAGTCTGGCTCATAGGCCATGCACTGTTGGATCAGCAGGGCCAGCTCTGTCCACTTGGGGGCTGGCAGTTGTTGGTGCCCCTCATAAAACTGGAGTTTCTGAGGGCAGGAGAAGAGGCATATCACCCTCGGTGCACCCTCAGAGGGCCCCACTGGACCTGTCCATCCACTCCCAAGAAGACTCCAGTCCACTTTCTCGCATGTGTGGGCTCTCGAGGCCATGCTGGTGGTCTGACCTTGGCAGGATCCAGGGTACTGATGGGCATTGGGACACCGCTGAACACCTCCCAAACTGTGGCACCGAAGCCCCACTTGTCAGCTTCCAAGCCAAGTGTGCAGGCCTCCTGGAGACACTCAGGGGCCACCCAGGGGATCCTGTCGGTGAGCACTGGAGAGATGGGGATAGGGTCAGTGATCAGCTTCCTTGCTCCATGAGGCCCCTCCTCCCTCTCCCCTGCTGCACTTACTCTCCAGGCTTAACACAGTGGGGCTGACACCAGGGTCACTCAGCTTGATGAAAGGTGGGCTCCCATCACCTCCCTCACGAGCCAGGAGCACCTTCCGGGCTGAGACATTGCCATGGGGAAGGCCTTTATCTTCCTAGGTGGATCCAGCAAATGGGAATACAAAGGGTTTGATGAATGAATATTCTGGCTGGCAAACTCCCATATATTCTTCAAAGTCCACTAGTACTGCTTGTGGGCAGTACTCCAATATTTCCCTAGACTCCTGGTATCCTGTCTTGCCTTCTTTGTTCTACCCCCTATGTAACCTGATTGTATCCCTCTCCTTCTCAAACACCTCTTCATCCCAAGTCTCCCCACTGCCTTTATTTTTTTTTTTATTTTTTTTAAAGATTTATTTATTTATGCATACAAGAGCTGGGGTACAGGCCAGAGGTGTGGGGGGGGGGGTAGAGGATTCACCACAGAGAGCGGGAGCAGAACAGGCAGATCAACGGAAGTACACTGCTGAGGGGAGCAACGGGCACAGCAGGAGAGGTCTGCTACGCCATGTGGGTCCCCTCCCTGGTCGGCAGCAGGGATCGAACTCGTGCTGCAGCGGCTGCGGTTTGCTTCATAGTGTGTTGCTTAACCCACTGCACCACCGGGGAGGCCCCCCACTGCCTTTAGGATAAAGTCAGAGCCTCAGTCTAGCATTCAAGGCCCTTTGAGATCCATCCCTCACTCTTTCTTCCCACGAGCTTCTACATGCCCATCCTGGTCTCCTGCCCACTGGGCTGCCTGGTGCACCCCAGGATGGGGACATGCCTTCTAAGCTGCAGATCTTTGCTCACGTTGTTCTCTCAGCCTCATGCTCTCCTCCCTTTCTCTTCTCGATGATCTATTCAACCTTTAAGTCTCCAGCTCCAGGGCCTCCATGGTGGTGCAGCGGGTTGAGCACCAAACTGAAGCATCCACTACACAGCAGTGAGACTTCAATGCCCGACCAGGGAGGGGACCCACATGGTGCAGCAGACCTCTCTGGCCTCGCCTGCTGCTCCCCTCAGCAGTGTATTTCGGTTGATCTGCCTGTTCTGCTCCCCACTCTGTCTCTGGTGAATGCTCTCACCCCTGGCACCTCTGGCCTGTACCCCAGTGTTTGTATGCATAAATAAATAAATATTTAAAAGAAAAGAAAAGTCCCCAGCTCCAGAGTTCCTTCTGGGAAGTCTTATCTTGTGTCCAACCTCATGGCTCACTATGTCCCCTAGACACCCACAGTGTTCCCTTGTGTTCTCACACCTCTAAGCCTGGACACATGCTGTTCCCTCAGCTAAAATGCCTTCCCTACACCAGTTCATGCTATCACAATCACCAAGCACACCAATCTTGCCAGTCAGGTACACAGAGGGGCTCTCCGCAAACCTCCCGCTGGGCCTGACATGCCACCCTGCCCACTTTGCCCGCTCTCAGTTGCCCCCCTACCCATCAAATGGTGGGCAGGGAGGCAAAGGAGCACTCACCAGATAGTTGAGGGCATAAGCCAGCTGTTTGGTCACCTGCAGCTTCCAGCTGGCCGGTACCAGGTGGCCACACTTACGCAGATACGTGTCCAGGGCTCCCAGGTGTACAAATTCCTGCACCATGATACCTGGGAGCAGCAGGAAAAGGGGAGCATTGGGAGGCAGTGCGGCTTTGTACTTGCCTGAAGTGCCTGGAAGGTGCTATCTCATCTCCAGCCCCTGGCACACTCTGTGCCGTCTGCCTTGAACATTGTCCTTCTCTTATCTTTGCTGACCCAGAATCACTGCCAGACATCTAAGCAAGGTTAGCAGCTCCGACTCCATCACACTGCCCCACCACACGTGGTCAGTCATCGCCCTCCCCATTCTGTCATGTTCTATGCCGTGTGCCTGCTCCTGGCACATCTTGCTACGTAGTTGGTGAGCGGGAGCTGAGACAGAGGCTCAGAGGGGTCATGTAACTCCTGGGGAGCTGCAGAGCGGGGGCACAGCGAGTGAGACTGGAAGCCGGGTCTGGGTGACCTTAGCTAATCCTTGGACTTGGATATTGGTGGGAGCCTGGAGCTACTGCTCAAGGCGTGACCATCGAGGGACATGGGCGCAGAGTGATGGTCCTTGGTGGCTGCAAGGCCCCACCAGGGTGGGCTCTGGGTTTATACTGCTGATGCCGCTGTGGATGGGCCCAGTGTGGCAAGGAGGGGTTGGGGGTGTTCCTCACTGTCTCCAGCCATGCACACGCCATGGAGCAACACGAGGTGCGGGTACGACACTTGGCTCATCAGGCTCGCTGCTTCCAGGAATGACTTAGAGGTGGGAGGAGAAAAGGAGAGAAGATACATGAGCAACTCCCATCCACGGTCAGAACAAGAACCCCAAACTTGCCACTCACAAATCTGCTCACAAGCCTAACTAAATGCTGGTCACATCGCCTGGATGCAGCTATGCCTGAAAATCTCTATCCCACAAGTCTCCTTTGGCCCTAGAATCCACCATTAATGCACACAGCACTGTGTATGAAGATCTTCTGATAGGGGATGGAACCTATCCCTGTAACCTACCCCAAGCCTGTCATACAGAAGTGAGAGATTTGGAGTTTGAGAAGGGCTCCTCCTCTTCCTCTGCAGGGCCTGTCCTCTGCTAGTGCTCCACCCACATTCCTCCTTTCTTCTCCCTTGCTCACTCCTCCCCAGCTCCCAGCCTCCTCACCATTGCTCAAATGGGCGGCTCGGCCCTGCCTCAGGACCTTTGCCTAGGCTATTCCCTCTGTCTGGTGTACTCTTTCTGTTTGCATGTAAATACCCTGATTCTTCTGTATTTCATGGTTTGGAGATGCTGTGGCTACATTTCCATTGTTTTTATACCCTGTGTGTGTTTTTTTTTTAATTTCTCTGAATCCATGGCCTTCAGCCCCGAGGGCCCAGTCTCCATCTTGCTCACCTCCATGCAGTTCTTGTGCTTGGCATCCATCACTTTGAGCAGCACCTCCGTCTCCCGGACCTCCCCGTCCACGTTCTCATGACGACAGCCCCGGTAAATCTTGGTAAAGGACCCGTGACCCAGGTTCTCATGCTGGAGAGTGATGGAACAACAAAAGAGGCCAGCAAGAGGCCCCTTCGGGATCCTGGCCCCAGATGCACACTGGCCCCATTTTGCAGACAGGGAAATAGAGGCACATAGCGATTTTGTCACGTGCTTAAGTCCACACAGCAGGAGGAAATGTAGCTCCCACCTCTGGATCCCAACTGGCATCCTCCCCATTTCCTGCAGCCCCTTACCCACTCCAGGCTGTCAGTGGGGATCTTGTGAAACGTCATCTGACTCAGCTGGCATTGGGATTGGGGCTGAACGGGGGATGACGTGGGCAAACTGCAATCTCTCCGGACCACAATCAGGTTGGACTTTTCTATGGGGGCGAGGGGGTGTCAGAGGATCAGAGGTCAGAAGTGAAAGGTCCTCCAAGCTTTTCTCATTCTCTGTCTTAGTTTGGGTTCTTGCTCAGAACTCCCAGCCAACCCTGAGGTGGAGACGCAAGGGCACACGGTTTATTTGAGACACCAACCAGGAAGTTCTCCTGGGACTGGGGAATGTGAGAGAGGGAAGGAGCCCTGCAGGGGCACCACAGAGCAGGTGAGGCTGTGAGCAGCCAGGTCTCAAGCTGCCTTGCTAGGTGTGTGCGCAGACTTGTCCCATCTGAGAGGTTTGACTGAGAGTGAATTTCACTCAGAAGAAGAGGCAAGACGGGGCCTCCCTGGTGGCCCAAGGGGCTAAGCACCACACTATGAAGCATCCATAGCCTCATCATCACGGGTTTGATTCCTTGCTCTGACCCACATGGCACAGACCCCTCCTGCCTTGCCCGCCCGCTGCTCCCCTCAGCAGTGTATTTCAGTCAATCTGCCTGTTCTGCTCCCCACACTGTCTGGTAAATCCTCTGAACGTCCCCCACCGCTGCTTCTGGCCTGTCCTTATACACATAAATAATAAAATCTTAAAAAAAAAAAAAAAAAAGAGGCAGGAGCTGGAGACAAAGGGCTAGTAACACGAGTCCAGCTGTGTCTGGATCTGCCTGTGCCTGAAGGCAACACTATCCCCTGAGTCAACCACCCACCTGCATCTGCAGTTTCTGCCACTTATCACACAATAGCTGTGACAGATGGAGAGGTTCACCTTTGGGTCTTGGCGCGCAGCAGAAGGTGAGTTTCAGTGCGACCCCATCCACGTGCAGCCCGCTCTCCAAGCAGGCTGCCAGGAGCGCTCGGAGACTGCTGTGGGAATGGCCAGCACCAGCCAGGGAGAAGGTTCCCATTGGGTGACACCGGACGAGGCATCCCTTGTAGTCAGGTCCCAGGGCGGTCTGCAAGAAGCGGCCCCTGAGCGAGAGTGGACAGCAGTCTCCCCTCACGCCCTACTCCTCCAGCACCGTCCTGTACCTGGACTTCTGCACACACTGTTCCTTCCACTGGGAGTGCCCCCCCACCCCCCGCCCATGGGGAGCCAACCTGGACACAAACAGTGAGGAGGAAACTGTCAAAATCCTGGGGGCTTCGGCGGAGAAGGTAGGAACCTGGAAGTGAGCCCCTAGTCTTGAGCTTGTTGATGGCAAAATCCAGGCTGTGGGAGCAGTGGGAGGGAACAAAGAATCCAAGACAGAAGGTCAGAGAGATGGAGGCAGAGAAACCTAGGTGTACCTGAGTTCCAGTTCAGGTCTCTCTGAAGCCCTATAGGACACTCACCATACAATACCCACTCCCCAACCTCCCATTATAAAATGAGTCAAAAGCCAGGACCTGTGGGGCGAGGAGGCCCTGGTGGCGCAATGGGCTAAGCACCACATTACGAAGAAAAACGCAGCCACTGCAGCACAAGTTCGATCCCTGCTGCTGGCCAGGGAGGGGACCCACATGGCACAGCAGACCTCTCCTGCCTCGCCCACTGCTGCCCTCGACAGTATACTTCAGTTGATCTGCCTGTTCTGCTCCCCACTCTGTCTCTGGTGACTCCTCTCACCTCCCTGGCCTCTGGCCTGTACCCCAGCTCTTGTATGCATAAATAAATAAATCTTAAAAAAAAAAAAAGCCAGGACCTCTGCTGGAGGGTTAAATAGGAGTATAAGCCAGACACCCCATGCATCCCCAGGATGGGGCCTGCAGAGAGCAGGAAGAGATGGCAGCCCCGCTGAGCAACGACTATGCACCAAGTGCTGTCTGAGCACCTGACCCCTCGCCCCCGGCCCCTGAGGGCCAGAACACTGAGCTGGGGGTTGTCGGGCATGTCCTTACGTGATGGGGCCGTGGCACTGCTCGGCCACCTCCTCCAGCAGCCTGGGCGGGGCCACCTCCTTGCAGAAGTAGTGCTGGGAGTCCGTGGTCAGTCGGAAGTAGCCGTCCACGAGGGCCACGAAGGACAAGGCCTCGGGCAGCCCTGGAAACTCCGCCTCCTGCAAGGACCTGCATCACTGCCCGCTGCGGCCTGAGGGCACCGGCCGTGCCCTCGCCCTCAGGGTAAACCGGAGAGGAGGGCTCCAGCACCCACCAGAATCCGGTTGTCTGTCCTGGTGATGGTGACCAGACGATGCTCCCCCGCCAGGCCAGGGCGCTGGGCCTGCTTGATGCTGATATCCACGATTTCTGGAAAGTCGCAAAAGGGCTGGAGGACCTGGGGAGGCGCAGAAGACTGAAGTGGGGGCTCCCACGCCCTCGGAGATGTTGAGCCCTCTTGGAAGCCAGGACCCCGTTTTTTAATTCCCACCCCACCTGAATTCTCTCCCAGTGTCTCCCCTCCAGCACCCCGCCCCTGCCCTGCCACGTGGTCTTCCCTCACCTCGGGGCCTCCCGGGCTCCAGGCAATGCCACTGACTCCAGCCACACAGAGCAGCCCCTGCGCATCCTGAACCCCAGCAGTCCCAGGGAGTCCCACGCAGAAGGTCTCAGTGGCCCTGGCTGGATCTAGCCGCTCCAGGTCCATGATGTACTTGGCCATGAGCGAGTGCCTGTCTGCCTGGCAGGAGGCCACGCGGTTCAGAGCGCGGAGAACTGTCCTCCGGATGCGCTTCCGCGTCACGAAGCTCAGGCCTTGGATCAGGTCCCGCAGGCCAGGGGGCAGGCAAGCCTTGTAGCTGCAGGTGGGGGGGGGGGCGTGGACCCCTCTCAGTGTGGGACAGACAGGGACACCCACAGGCCCTGGCTTTAGCAGAAGGGCTGGAGTGTGACCTATGGGTGAGACTCGCAGAGGGACACTCAAGGGGCCAAGACTTCAAGGCAGGTAGGTCCACAAGGGTTCTCAGGACAGACAGGGAGCCACTTGGGCCTCTGGCTACAGGAGGCAGGACTTGCCTCCTGTTGGGGCCTTAGTGGGGGACTGAACTGAGTTGGGGAAGCCTAGGTCCTAAGGAGACACTTCAGGGTTGCAGGTGGGACACCCATGGGGGACCCAGGCTCAGGTGATGTCCTGGCAGTGTAACAATGGCTCACTTCCAGGTAGAGGCTAGATGCCACCACCTGGAAGCCCTCACCTGATGGTTTTCAGCAGGTCTCTGGGCCGCTGGGCCTGCTCGCAGGCCATCCGTGCAAGGTCTAGCACCGCGAGACTGAGACACTCGCCTTGCTCCTTGAGGCTGAGGCCCACGGGCAGACGGCCGCTCACCAGGTCATCGCGGTGCTGGGGGCCAGTCACAGCCCAACCGTGAGCTCTGATGTTGCCCTGTGGAGCCCCAACCCTGGGCGGACTCCCCAGGTCTGGACAAACTCCCCAAGTCTGGGCAGTCACAAGGAGGGTTAGCCAAGACCACCCAACTCTGAGCTGCATTGTTTACCTTTGGACCCCCATCCCGCACAGAACCCCACAAGACGTCTACCTGGGCAAAGAGGTGTTCTAGGACTGGCAGGTCAAGGACGGCGCTGGCCAAGTCCTTCCGTAGCCCAAAGCGGTGGCACTTCTCCAGCCCATACCAATCGGGGAAGTAAAAGCTGAGGAGAAAGAGGGGACCGTGAGTGAGGGAGCTCCTTGCCTCAGCAGGAATGGGGATCTGGGGTTGGAGGACTGTGCCAAGACCTCACAGAGCCCAGAGTGTGCCACTGATTTGCTGTGTGGCTCAGGCAAATAACCCACCCTCTGGGCTCAGTTTCCTCATCTATGAAATGGGCAGATCATGTTCTCCCTGAGGCATCCACCAGAAGGCCCAAGGAGATGATAACTGTTGTTTTATTCCCTCACTGCCTCAGCCCTTGGCAGAAAGCTTGCCATCCTGGTATTTAACCCGGGGGCTTCCTACCGGAGTCTGTAGACAAGGACCTGGGTGCCTGAGTCTTCCACGGAGAAGATGTGGCTTGGCGGAAACCAGCAGGACAGGTCCTCCGTGGCCAGAGCAAAGAGAGAGTGGTACACGGGCAGGATGCCTGAGGAAACACCCCCATTAGCTCCCTTCCGAGTCTCTCCATCTGTCCCCTTCAGAGCTGCCACGGTTGCCCCGCAGTGTGCCCCCAGCGCTTTCTCAATTTCAGTTACGATGTTGAGTCCGACACCTGCTCATGCACACCCGTGGCCCTCAGGAGAGTTGTCAGCCTTCAGCCTGTTTCTGGGGGAGCCCCGCCCGTCTCCTCAGAGCACCTTCCACTGTACTCTTCACCTGGAGGGGCGACCTGCTGTCTCCCTCATGTGCCATCACGCCCCATGCACCCTCCTCCTTTACCAGCTCCAGTGCTGGCTTCACTGGCCAGTAACTGCAGCTCTCACCCGAAGCAGGCCTTCCTCTGGCCTAGCTTCCAGGGACTCACTCACCACTGGCCTTAGCAGCCCGAACACATAGCTCTTCCGCTGAGTGGTCCCCAAAGGAGAAGGATAGAGCCTTCGGGGGTCCAGGACCCCGAGGCGGCAGCAGCACATGCAGTGTGCCGGCCTCTGAAGAACAGAGGCTGCAGGAGCGCTGAGAGATCAGGGGCGTCTCTTCATTCGGAGGTGCCACGGTTGCAGTGCGCCTGGACCCTAAAAGGGGAAGAGGGCAGGCCCCCGTTCTGGCTAGAGGGGAGGCGGTCACAGATCCTCCCGGGTGGAAGATGGGAGGCCTGCTGCTGGGCGAGTAGGGTTGGAGCTGGAGAGAGAGGGAGGGAAGGGAGAGTCGGGGAGGGAGAGGGAAGCTGAGAACCTGCTGAGCATCAAGGTGGGTCAGAGCTATAAACCCCCAGGCCAGAACTGTGCTGGGAGCTGGAAGATATTCTGCACCCCGTGTTCTGTTTACACACATCCTATGCTTGTCCGTAGCCAGTGCAGACATCTCCAGTCAATCTACAACATTGACTCAAAACCCAATACAATCCTTGCCTCCAGCAGGCACGAGCGATGGATCTCAAATGTACAAATTTGTCCACCAGGAAGCACATGGGTGCTGACTTGTGCATGTGATAATTTAAGGGGACAGGAATCTTTGTCACTCCCTATGGGTCTGGGGGACTCAAACATTTCTGGGACTGGAGCTGGAAACTTCTACAGCTGCTATGGTTTCTGTTTTGTGGGCATATCCAGTCTGCAAGTTCAGCCAATAGGTCTCTGCCTCCACCCTTCCATCATCTCTGCCCCTTCATCTCCCTTGCCATTTAGTCCCCCATTGCAGTTTTTTTTTTTTAAAGATTTATTTATTTATGCATACAAGCACTGGGGTACAGGCCACAGGTGTGGGGGGGTGAGAGGATTCACCACAGAGAGCGGGGAGCAGAACAGGCAGATCCACTGAAGTACACTGCTGAGGAGAGCAGCGGGCACAGCAGGAGAGGTCTGCAGTGCCATGTGGGTCCCCTCCCTGGCCGGCAGCAGGGATCGAACTTGTGCTGCAGTGGCTGCGGTTAGCCCCATAGTGCGTTGCTTAACCCACTGCGCCACCAGGGAGGCCCCCCCATTGCAATTTTATATGCCCCCTCAGGCACATAAAGATACCTCTCCTGGGATGGACCAGGAAGAAAGCACCCGCCTTATTTTCAAGTGTTCCAACCTGCCAAACTCCATCTTTCTCTCTTGCTCTGGGGGGACCCCATAACTCCGGACCCCTGGCTGGGTGGGACAAGGGATTGGTCTTGGAACCCAGTGAGGAAATGGGGGAGGGGAAGAGGGTCAAAATCCACTTGAACTGACCGACCCACCCGGCCAAGAGGCAACACGGATTCAATCTGGAGCCATGAGCACAGTCCCTGGTGGTGGCCAGTGGTTACTAGACAAGTGCCAGCTGAGCCACGCAGGAAAGTCCCTTTTGGCACCGGGGTGTGTGGGGGCCCAGTGTGTCAGGAAGTGGGAGGAGGGCAACCTGCTGTCCCATCGCCCTGACCAGGACCTAGGATGCTTCCAGCCCCGGGAGCCAGGGTTCGTCCCTCTCACAGAGGCGTAGGCTGTCTTATTTCTAACACTGACTTGATGCTGCACCTTATATAAAGGGAAAGACAGAGCATGTCTTTAGTTTAAAATACATCTGAACAATTATTTAAGAAAAAAGGAAAAGTTAGAGCTGACGTTCGGGCCCAGAAAAGTACCTTTGTTTTAACGCTAAAAGACGCACATCCGGGAACGGAAGGCTGGTCACCCCCTGCTCTGGCCAGCGGCCGGCAGGAGCTTCCGGCGCATGCGCAGTGATTCACATCACTGGGCCTTGGAGACCTCATTTTATCTAAGACAAAGCTGAGACCCAAAGAGGAAAAACCTTTGCCAGAGGCCACACAACTTCCCTGCTCAAGTCTGTCTGGCAGCTTTCCTCCGAAGAAAGGCCTGAAAAGCAAACTCCCCTCCCCCCGCCCTGCTACCCCAGCTGCACTGTCCCCTACCCCAACGCTGTGCCCACCAAGCCACATGGCATCATCACCAACTCTTACCTGGCCGGTGGGGACCCTGGGCTGATAACAGGAGGGGAGGGCAGAGCGGCAGCAGGAAGAAAGTCCCACTGGCTCCTTCCTGTATGGGCCCCTCGACTTCCTGAGTCGCTGACACTTACCGAAAGTCATGGCAGTGCGGGGACAGGGACGGGGGTGGGGACATAAGAGGGCCTAGCCGGGGAGGGGCATAAAGTTCCGGAAGCCTCAGAAGCTACAGCCCTGTTCAAACAGGCTGCTGTAGACCCCAGACTCAAGGGAAGTGTCCAGGTCACATGGGGGTGTCAGCAGGCTCCCCGCCCACTCTCTGTGGCCACACCCAGTTCCCGGGCTTCAGTTTACCCATCTGTAATGTGTGGGTTGGGCCCCCAGTGAAAATAAGGGACCTGGGGCCTCCCTGGTGGCACAAGGGTTAAGCGCCACACTATGAAGCATCAGCAGCCATTACAGCATGATTTCAATCCCTGGCCAGAGAGGTAACCCACATGGCACAGCAGGCCTCTCCTGCCTCGCCCACTGCTCCCTCAGCAGTGTGTTTCAGTCACTCTGCCTGTTCTGTTCCCTACTCTGTCTCTGGTGAATCTTCTCACCCCTGCAGCTCTAGCCTATACCCCAGTTATTGTATGCATAAACACTAAGAAAAAGAAAAAAAGGCACCTGAGCTGGATCTACCCAGGAAAGAGGCAAGAAGTTGTCCTAGTCAAATTTTCCCTCACCTGACACCCTGGGAGGGCTAATGACTCCCTTATGTGCATTGTGGCCCAGCCCAGCCCTAGGACACAGCAAACCATGCAGAACAGGCCAGCCTGGGTTCATGGTCTGGTTTGGCAGGCAGGCAATTCATAATTTTGAGCTGTAAAGGAAACCACCAGGGTGATGGGACAGGCACCGCCATGGCGATCCTGTGTGCAGAGGCCACATCCACCCCTCCATCAACTGGGTTGGGCTCAAAAGCAGAACAAGGAAGGTGGAGATGAGGGCAAGGGCAACCATGCCAAGGAGGGCGTGAGCTGAGCAGTTTGGCTGGGGCTGGATCACAGGAGGTCTGGCTGATTTTTTTTAACAGCCCTGAGCCATCATGCATGGAGGAGTCAGGAGGCCAAGGCAATGTCCTGAAGAGACCAGAGCCAGTGTCCAGATACAAATCCAGGAAGTAGATCTTTGGGGATTGATCTTAGAGGTCTCTTCCACCCCTGATGCCAAGTCCTGGCATAAAAATGGCTTTGGGGGACCTCTCTGGTGGCACAAGGGATTAAGTCACGCACTAAACTATCCACAGCCACTGCAGGATGAGTTCTATCCCCGACCAGAGAGGGGACCCACATGGCGCAGCAGACCTCTCCTGCCTCGCCCGCTGCTCCCTCAGCAGTGTGTTTCAGTCAGTCTGCCTGTTCTCCCCACACTGTCACTGGTGAATGTTCTCACCTCCCCACATCTGAACCCCAGTTCTTTGTGCATAAATAAATAAATCTTTTTTTATTTTATTTTTTAATATTTATTTATTTATGCATACAAGCACTGGGGTACAGGCCAGAGGTGCGGGGGGGGTGAGAGGATTCACCATAGAAAGAGCAGGGAGCAGAACAGGCAGATCAACAGAAGTACACTGCTGAGGGGAGCAGCGGGCACAGCAGGAGAGGTCTACTGTACCATGTGGGTCCCCTCCCTGGCCGGCAGCAGGGATCGAACTCGTGCTGTAGTGGCTGCGGTCTGCTTCATAGTGTGTTGCTTAACCCACTGCGCCACCAGGGAGGCCCTAAATCTTTTTTTAAAGTGTTAGAATGAAGGCACTTTATAAAAATTTTAAAAAAAAGTTTTGGTATCTATTCTATATTGTGGACTTTCTTTTTTTTTTTTAAAGATTTATTTATTTATGCATGCAAGAACTGGGATACAGGCCAGAGCTGTGGGGGGTGAGAGGATTCACCAGAGACAGAGTAGGGAGCAGAGCAGGCAGATCCACTGAAATACACTGCTGAGGGGAGCAGAGGGGAGACAAGAGAGATCTGCTGCTCCATGTGGGTCAGCTCCCTGGATGGGGATCGAACTTGTGCTACAGGGGCTATGGATGCTTCATAGTGTGGTGCTTAACCCCTTGGCCACCAGGGAGGCCCGGCTTTAATTAATTCAGTCACCCAGAGAATTATTGGGCAAGCGTGGAAGGCATTGAGGACCCAGCAGGGGACAGAGTAACCCCTCTCTGCTAGTGAAGCTGACGTTCTAGTGGACAGATGACAATAAGCAAGTTACTACCCACTGACTGCTTCAGTAGCAATTGGGCCAGATGGCCAGGGGAGACATTGAGTCTGGGAAGGCTTCCTGGAGGATATGTAAATCCAATGATATATACGATTAGTCAGAGATTGACTCGGAACACCAATAAAGGGTAAAGTCCTGGCAGAGGCCAGTTCCTGAGGGCGGGTGGCAAGCACACTGACAGGGGGATTTGTTGGAGGAGCTGGCAGGGTCTTGTGGATGGAGGAAAGGGGTATAGGTCTCAGCGGGAGCCACAACAGCCTTGTGGCAGGAAGTGCTGCACAGCACATAGAATTTTTTTTTTTTCTTTCACTTCTTGGGCCACTTCAGCAGAAAGGAATGCAAATGTGTCTCCAGCCCCTGACCCTGGAACAGAGGCTCTCCACCCTCCAGGAAGGACATTGAATTTCTCTGCTCCTGATAGTGCAGGTGTGCTGGTGATGTGACATTTTGCGAACAGGAAGGGAATAGAATCAAGAGAAAGGCCCACCCTCAGCCCCAGAGAAGGATGCATGGGTGGCGAGCCCCAGAACCTGCCCAAGAAAATACGGGAAACTTTAATAATGCAATGTCCCAAATCTTCTGCCATTAAAAAGTTTACTAATACAAGGGGCCTCCCTGGTGGTGCAGTGGGTGAAGCAATACACTATGAAGCAAACCCCAGCCACTGATCCCTGCCCCTGGCAGGGAGGGGACCCACATGGTACAGCAGACCTCTCCAGCCTTGTCTGCTGCTGCCCTTGGCAGTGTATTTCAGTCAGTCTGCCTGTTCTGCTCCCCACTCTGTCTGGTGAATCCTCTCACCCCTGGCACCTCTGGCCTGTACCCCAGCTCTTTTATGCATAAATAATAAATAAATCTTTTTAAAAAAATTTACAAATACAAGGCACAAGGGGTTAAGCACTGCACTATGAAGCATCTGCAGCCACTGCAGCACGAGTTCGATCCCTGGCCAGGGAGGGGACCTACATGGCACAGCAGCCCTATCCTGCCTCACCTGCTGCTCCCTTCAGTGTGTACTTATGTCGATCTGCCAGTTCTGCTCCCCACTCTGTCTTTGGTGAATCCTCTCACTCCTCCTCCCACCCCCCATACCTCTGGCCTGTACCCCAGTTCTAGTAAACATAATTAAATCTTTTTAAAAAAATAAAGATTGGAAAGTCAAACTCTTCTTATTTGCAGATGATATGACTGTTTATGCAAAGAATCCAAGAAGATCTATGACAACTCTCAGAAGTAAAAAATGAATTTAGCATGTTCACAGGTTAAAAAGTTAATATGCAAAATTCAATTGAATTCTGATATATAATATATATTTATATACCAGTAGCAAATACTTTGGAGTTGAAAAACAACTTTTAAATACCACTTGCAGCACACCAAAAAAGATAAGATACCTAGGGACAAATCTAATGAAAGAAGTCTACACTAACTATAGATATTACTTGGTGAGATTTGTGAAGCTCAAAATAAATGGAAATAGGGGCCTCCCTGGTGGCGCACCAGGTTAAGTGCCACACTGTGAAGCATCCACCACACAGCAATGCACAAGTTCGATCCCCGGCCAGGGAGGGGACCTCTCCTGCCTCCCCCACTGCTCCCCTCAGCAGTATATTTCAGGTGATCTTCCTGTTCTACTCCCCACTCTGTCTCTGGTGAATACTCTCACCTCCCACACCTCTGGCCTGTACCCCAGTTCTTGTATGTATAAATAAATAAATCTTTAAAAAAAATAAATAAATAGAAAGAGATATCATGGTCATGGTTTAGAAAACTCATATTGTAAAGATGTCAGTTCTACCCAAAATTGTTAGGGGGAAAGGTAGTCCTGAATGGATTATGGGTGTGTGGACTCCAACCCCCACTCCAGACCATCAGTGTTCCAGAACCACAGATCCAATAAGATGATTATGGAAGAGTGGATCCCTGGGACCTGAGGGTGGAGTTAAGCAGCCAGGCTGGCTATAAAACCAGAGGTGAGCCTGGGGCTCTCTCTCTTACTGAGGAGCCAGACCCCTTCCTTCGGGAGACATCTCTCTTCCTTGGGAGACATCTCTCTTCCTTCGGAGCCATCTCACTTGACTCGGAGCCAGCCCTCAACGCGCCATTGCTTAGATCTGGTAGGATATTTGTGGATTTGTATCCCTCTCTTTTTCCCTTGGTATTATTGTAACAGGGTGGTCCCAGGAAAAGAGGAAGTTCCCAAAATCCTGGTTCCGCCCTAAGTGGGTGGAGCTGAGGATAAGAAGATTTCTGCAGAGGAGAGAGAAGAGAAGAAGGGAAGATGGAGAAC
>JAGFMF010011659.1:10214232-10226304 GCA_019455555.1 Galemys pyrenaicus | reverse complement strand
TAGTTGTATTAAAGTTCCTTTCCATTAAAGGTTTTGTATGTTTGTCTTAATGCGGCGGATGGCAGGACCCATTCAGAGAGGGCAGGCTTGGGGGTTCTGGGTGCTCCTCTCCCCGCCCTCTAACAGTTGGACTTTTACGCTCAAGGAGATGGGTAACTTTGGATGTTTGAGTTAGTAGCTATGTTCTTTGTCCTTTCTGTATTGTTCCCTAATTGTATTAAAGTCCCTTTCCATTAATGGTCTTATATTTTTGTCTTGATGCGGCGGATGGCAGAACCCATTTAGAGAGGGCAGGTTTGGGGGTTCTGGGGTGCCCTTCTCCCTGCCCTGTAACAATACTGCAATACTACATATTCCAAGTAGAGAGGGGTTTGGGAAGATTCTACAAACAGTGCCCCCTGGAGATTGTTACAATAGATTCCAGAGGTAGCTCAATCTTCTATCTTTACTTTTGGCCTAACATTCCTGGTAGCAGTCAGGTATTTGTGTGGGTCTCATGCTTTATGATCTAGGCATTGGTGCCTAAGAGTCTTTGTTTGTACAGCTGAGTTAATAGTCGTAAATCCTTTCCACGGATTTTTGTGAGTCTAGTTGAGTTAGTGGTTGTTAATCCCTTCCTAGGATTTTTGTTTGTATAGTTGAGTTACTGATCGTTAGTCCCCTTCACTCCTACCTCCTTGTGAATGCCAGGTCTCTGGTCTTAAGGTGCCTCCTTTCCAGTTTCTTTATTCTTTATTCTCCATCACCCTCATGCAGGGAATCTTAAACCATCTGCCATTTTGATTGCTGAAATTATTGCCAAAATTAGGCCATCAGTTTTTATTGTCTAGTCTGTAAGTGGGCTAGATTTGGATGAAGAGCCAAATAAGCCATTTGGATTTATTTATTTTAAAAGACTTATTTATTTATGCATACAAGAGCTGGGGTACAGGCCAGAATAGCTGGAGGTGAGAGGGATCTACCAGAGACAGAGCAGGGAGCAGAATAGGCAAGTCTATTGAAACACACTGCTGATGGGAGCAGCAGGTGAGGCAGGAGAGGTCTGCTGTGCCATGTGGGTCACCTTCCTGGCCAGCACCAGGGATCGAACTCGTGCTATAGTGGCTGCAGTTTGCTTCATAGTGCGGTGCTTAACCCACTGCACCACCAGGGAGGCCTTATTTATTTTTATTTAAAAAAAATTTTTTTTAAGATTTATTTATTTATGCATACAAGAACTGGGGTACAGGCCAGAGGTGTGTGTGTGGGGGGTGAGAGGATTCACCACAGACAAAGCGGGGAGCAGAACAGGCAAATCAACGGAAGCACACTGCTGAGGGGAGCAGCAGGCATAGCAGGAGAGGTCTGCCGCACCATGTGGGTCCCCTCTCTGGCCGGCTGCAGGGATCGGACTCGTGCTGTAATGGATTGGGTTTGCTTCATAGTGCGTTGCTTAACCCACTGCGCTACCAGGGAGGCCCCTGTTTATTTATTTTTAAAGATTTACTTATTTAGGGGCCTCCCTGGTGGCGCAATGGATTAAGCAACATGCTATGAAGCAAAGTATAGCCACTACAGCTCGAATTCAATCCCTGCCCCCGGCCAGGGGGTGACCCACATGGTGTGGCAGACCTCCCCTGTCGGGTCCACTGCTCCCCTCAGCAGTGTATTTCAGTACATCCGCTTATTCTATTCCTCACTCTGTCTCCGGTGGATCCTCTCACCCTCCACACCTCTGGCCTGTACCCCAGTTCTTGTATGCATAAATAAATCTTTAAAAAAAAAAAAGAGGGGCAAACAGGTATAAAGAAAGCAGGTTGTTTCAGAGTGGGGAACAGCACAGGCAGATCAACCAAAATACACTGCTGAGGGCAGCAGCGGGCGAGGCAGGAGAGGTCTGCTGCGCCATGTGGGTCACCCCTCTGGCTGGTGGCAGGGATCAAACTCGTGCTGCAGTGGCTGCAGTTTGCTTCATAGTGTGTTGCTTAACCCACTGCGCCACCAGGGAGGGCCCAAAAGAAGGTTTTATTGAAAGTCTGTGAGGTAATGGTTCTCTGCAGCCGAGAGTTACACCCCAAAATGGGGCTACTGCTAGAATTTTCTGTGTACATGAGGGGTCTCTTCTGTTAGAAGGGGTCTACAGGAGCTGTTTATGCCAGGGGCAGGTCTGCTGGAATCGTTCACTGTTGACAGATTTATCTCTGATTTAGCTTCCAGGTTCCATGCACCTGGTTGCGTGTGGGTTTTACGAGGGACCTGTTTGCCCTCAAATAGAACAGCCAATAAAAGCAGGAAGGGCTGGGCCCTTGGCCACTACATTTCCAGAAGTTAAATAGCATTTAAATCTTCCAACAATCAACTTTATCTTAGCCACAGGGTAACAGCGGCCCTGAGCAGCAACAAGTCAAGGTGTAGTAAGCGGGTGTGTGTATGTTGTAAGTAACGGGATTCCTTGCTTTGGCTCAGGGCTCTGCTGCCACCTGGTGGACACTTGCTGCAACGCCGATCAGATGGCTGTGCCTTTCTTGGCTTCCCGCAAAGGCTGGGAGAGGCACGCCTGTCTCCCAGAGCACCCTTGTCTCCCAGTAATATCCTGAATTTTCACAGCCTAATAGTCCACAGGAAAGCACTGACTACTTATCTCTTGCCTGTGTTAGGCTTACAGACAACTTTAAAATCGAAAAGAATCTGAGGCCTCCCTGTGGCGCAAGGTGTTAAGCACTGCACTATGAAGCATCCACAGCAATTGCAGCACGAGTTCAATCCCTGGCCAGGGAGGGGACCCATATGGTGCAGCAGACCTCTCCTGTCTCACCTGCTGCTCCCCTCAGCAGTGTGTTTCAGTGGATCTGCCTGTTTTGTTCCCACTCTGTGTCTGGTGAATCTTCTCACACACACACCCACACCTCTGGCCTATACCTATTCTTATACGCATAAATAACTAAATCTTTAAAACAATAAATAATTTTTTTTAAAAAAACCCACCTGAAAAAGCAAACAGCAGAAATAAGGTAATTCTAGGTTCACTTTTTTTTTTTTAAAGATTTATTTATTTATGCATACAAGAGCTGGGGCGGGAGGTGAGAGGATTCACCAGACAAGAGTGGGGAGCAGAACAGGCAGGCCGATGGAAACACACTGCAGAGGGCAGCAGCGGGCGAGGCAGGAGAGGTCTGCTGTGCAGCAGGGATCAAACTCGTGCTGCAGTGGCTGCGGTTTGCTTCATAGTGAGTTGCTTAACCCGCTGCGCCACCAGGGAGGAGGCCCCTGTAGGTTCACTTTTAAGGGGATTCTCTTGTGAAAATGATGTCGCTTTTAGAGTTAGTGGGTTGGAGTGCGGTTTCTTGGTTCACGCTGGGAAAGGTTTCACCAGAGTTCCCTGTTCAGCAGCACGCGGCGAGTTTCTCCACAAGACAGAGATGTTATATTTAAAAGAGCAGGTTTATTAGGGAAAGGGATAGCAAAGTAAGAGACACTTGCATAGATGCAAGTGGGCCAGAATTGCTGCCCTTAAAGGGACAGGTTTGCTAGGAGAGGCCTGCATGGCCACAGGCAGCGGTCTTGAGGAGCGCTGCCTCACTGGGCGAGGTCAGTGAAGAGAAGGCCGTCATAGTACAGGTCACAGGCAGGCAGGAGGGAGTTGGTGAAAAGAAGCACCTGCATAGGTGCTGGTGGGCAGAAGGACGTCTGCCTGAGCCAGCGCAGACTGCATTGATCTGGTCTTGTCTTTGGGAGAGGCTCACTCCTTCAAGGAGTGGCTTGTTGATGCTGACTTTGATAAACTATGTAGAATTTGAAAGGGACAGGAGATTCTACAATGGACTCAATCTCCATATCTTTACCTTCAGGTCTGTATTCCAGACACCAGTCTGATACCGGCCTGGATCTTCTACTTTGTGGTGTAGACATTGGAAACTAAGGATCTTGGTTTCTCTAGCTGGATAGGTGGCTAAGCTAATCTCTTCTACCCCACCTCCTTGCGTGAGCCAGGTTTCTGATCTTATGGTGCCTCCTTTCCAGTTTCCCTATTTTCTTACATCAAAGATAGGATGTAAATTTCAAGTATCTGTAAATACAGCTCTGTGCTCTAAACCTCTCATTGTAATGTTCTTAAAAACATTCTTTTGATTGCTTTACTGAAGAACACAATATAGGGCCTCCCTGGTGGTGCAGTGGGTTAAGCAATGCACTATGAAGCAAACTGCAGCCACTGCAGCACGAGTTCGATCCCTGCTGCTGGCCAGGGAGGGGACCCACATGGCACAGCAGACCTCTCCTGCCTCGCCTGCTGTTCCCCTCAGCAGTGTGCTTCAGTCGATCTGCCTGTTCTGCTCCCCGCTCTGTCTCTAGTAAATCCTCTCCCGCAACTCTGGCCTGTACCCCAGCTCTTATATGCATAAATAAATACATCTTTTTTTTTTAAAAAAAGAACACAATATACAATACATATAACACAGAATATTCACCATCAACTGTTAATGTTATTTGTAAAACTTCCAGTGATAGCAGGCTATTAGTAGTCAAGTTTTCTGGGAGTAAAAATTTATACTGAGATTTCAGCTGTGCAGGGTTTGATGCCTCTAACCCCTGCATTAGTCAAAGGTCAAACTGTGACTATAAAAGACAGCATAAAGGCATACTGTATTTCTCGTTCCTTCATCTCAACTGATTTGGAAAGCAGTTGTATGAAAATATATATCCAGTATACTCTTGAGTCTGCAAAACAAGGGAATGCAATGTATTTGAATATAACAGTGTTACAGGGAGGAAGGGCACCCCAGAATCCCCAAACCTTCCCCCTCTAAATAGGTTCTGTCATCTGCCGCATTAGGACAAAACATACAAGACCATCAATGTAAATGAACTTTAATACAGTTAGTGAACAATGCAGAAAAGACAAAGAATGTAGTTCCTAAATCAAGCGCCCAAAGTTACCCATTCCCTTGAGGGTAAAAGTCCAACCAAATAGGATATGCTCAAAGCAAGGCCCAAAAGCTTGCCACAAGTCTAAAGCTCAGTGGAGACCCATAGAAAAGGGTCAGAAAGAGTCAGACAAGTCCAGGAGGAAAAGAGCAAAATCAAGATAAAAGCTGCCATTGCTAGCCTCCCCATGGGTCTCTCACCCACATCTGTTCCAACCAGTCCAGGAACAAGAAGCAAGCACAGTTTCTTCACGTGTCTCTGCTCCACGTGCCTCCTCCAGGTTTCCTTCTAGCTCACCATCCTTCCTTCTGCAGCCTCTTCTTCCTGCTCAGCTCCACCCTCCTTGAGTGGGGCAGGGATCCTGGAACTTCCTCTCTTCCTGGGGGAAAAGCACAAGAGCACAAAGGATGGGGTATGGGGGGTTAGAGCTGTGTTAGAGTAAAGAAATGGCCCCAGGGCCTCCCTGGTGGCACAGCGGGGGCTGAGCATGCTGCACTGTGAAGCATTCACAACTGCACAAGTTCGATCGATCCCCACCCAGGGAGGGGACCCATATGGTGCAGCAGACCTCCTCTGCCTTGCCTACTGCTCCCCTCAGCAGTCAGTGTGTTTTGGTTGATCTGCCTGTTCTGCTCCCCACTCTGTCTCTGCTGAATCCTCTCACCTCCCGCGACTCTGGCCTGTACCCCAGTTCTTGTATGCATAAATAAAATAAATCTTAAAAAAAGAAATGGCCCCAGGTGGTAACTTTAATCCACAAAAATAAGCACAAAAGCAGAAAGACAAGGAACAAATTAGTATAACAAACTAGAAATACATTTTTCCTCTCATTTATTTTCTCAGATTCATTCACACACAATTGTATGGAATAATACTTGTAACAATATACTATTGGGCATGTAACACATGCAGGCCTAATTATGTATTAACAACTATAACAATTGCACAAAAGGGGAAGGAGACACACATTTCTATAGCTCATTAAAATTAAGTCAGGGGCCTCCCTGGTGGCGCAATGGGTTAAGCAATGCACTATGAAGCAAACCATAGCCACTGCAGCACTAGTTCGAATCCCTGCTGCCGGCTGGGGAAGTGATCCACTGTAGGGAGCAGATTGAACACATTCCCTACTCAGGATTCCCAGGTATGCTTGGGTCAAGAAGCCTGCTGAGAAGAGGCAGAGGGAAGAGGATGATGTTGCAGCCATAGCAGCCCAGCCCAATAACCATGGCAACTGCATAGCGTGACATGTGCCGCTGAAGAGTGGTCTGGAGCGATAAGACCCTTGACTCTGGACGTTATCTTGTGTGTGATGTTTGGAAACCTGGTGTGTAACTGGTTGAAAGTGATGTAACTGGCAGAGGTGTGTGATGGGATTGGACACTAGTGAGGTAGACTCAGGATAAAAGGGGCTCAAGACCGACAGCCACTTGAGCTTGACTCCGATCAGCTAGCCTGCTCGGCAGCGTGTTGAGGTCGCACCAAAAGGCAAGACCCCAACCGGCTCCACACTAGCATGAGTCCCCAGCGAAAGATTGGGCCGAAGCTGCCTCACCGCTCTCGTGCCTGTGCTGTTCAACCGTGGCCTCTTTGGAAGCCGTGATTCCATCGTAGACTGGACCTTGCCTGCAGCGAATCCCCGAACCCAAGCTTGGAGTTCTAGCACTGTGGGTCTTCCTCAGCCGCTGCAGCATGAGTTCGATCCCCGGCCGGGGAAGGAGCCCACATGAGCAGCAGACCTCTCCTGCCTCACCCACTGCTCCCCTCAGCAGTCTATTTTGGTCATTCTGCCTGTTCTGCTCCCCACTCTGTCTCTGGTGAATCCTCTCACCCCCCTCACCTCTGGCCTGTACCCCAGCTCTTGTATGCACAAATAAATAAAATAAAAAAAAACATGCCCTGTAGGATGGCTGTAATAAAGATACAAATAGTAAAGAGTGTTGGTGAGAATGTGGAGAAATTGGAATATAAAATGATGAAGGCATTTTATAGAACACTGGCAGTGTTAAGTTAAATGTAGAGTTATCATGTGACTCAGCAGTTCTACTCCTAGTCTTACACCCAAGAGAAATGTAAGGATCTGCTGATAGAAGATTTTATGTAAATATTCTTTACATCATTATTCACTGTAGCCAAAAAGAAACAAAGGAAATGTCCATCAACAAATGAATAAACAAAACATATCCTTAGAGTGAAATGTTTTAAAAAAAGAAATGAAGTAGCAGTCCGGGATATGGCATCTGCTGTGACAGAAACCTATCACTAAAGATCTCATTTTGTATGATTCCACTTCTGAGAATTTTGTCTTAAAGAGGCAACTATATAGAAGCAGAAAGATTTCTTAGTTGCCTAGGGCTGGGGACAGGTTGGGAATGGGAAGTGACTGTAAGGGGCTTCTATTGGGAGTAATGGAACTAAAATTAGCATCAAAATCTCTGGTGATGGTTGCACAGTTGTGCTTAAACTAGATACATACCAGTGTGTGTTTGTGCATTGCTTTGACTTGTACAATTTAAATGGGTGAATTGCATGGTTTGTGAATATCTTAGTGAAGTTGTTTAGTTGTTTACTTTTTAATATAAAAAATTAAAATGGGGCCTCTTTGGTGCCGCAAGGGGTTGAACGCCACACTGTGGGACTGAAGCCAGGGGTGGAGAGGGCTCTGAGTCCAGAGATCCCCCCAAAAAGTCCCAAACCAGAATCAAGTACTATAGCAATAGGGGCCACAGCCTAACAGAAGACAGTGACCTGAATAGGGTCTTTGGGTTCTCACCCACACGCACAACTGTAAGAGACCTCAGGCTCTAGGAACAACAACCATGGGGTTTATTTACAAACAGGGGGAAACAGAAAGCTTACTGTAACCACAAGTGGTTGGCTGCTTCATCCAGATAGCATCAGTGATGGTTGTCACTGGTCACCAGGAGTGCTGGACAGCACTGGCCAGTTGAGATGACCACTACTGGTCCTGCAGAGGCGGTGTCAAAGACACACACTGTTAACAGCTCTTTATAGTTGTTGGGTTATACCAACAATAAACAGCTCTTTGAGACACCAGGCCCAGGGCCTTTGTTGCTCCTTTCAGTCAATGTCAGAGACAGTCTCTGGCAAAGTCCTTCAGCCTCTCTCCCCTCCTCAGAGGGCAGCTGCTGGACATTTCCCTCCTTTCTCTAGAGGCTGGAACCATCTTCTCTTCAGGGCTCTCTTCCTCTGCAGGAGCTATTCCTTGGGGCTGCTGCTCCTCCAGGGCTCTCTCTCTATCCTCTTCTGGGACCCTCTCTGTCTGTGGCTGCTGCAGACCCTGGCTTATATCCACTTTCAGGGTGCCCCACCCAACAGTCTGATTGGACCATTTTTCAATCCTGCGCCTGATTGGTCTAGTCCATAATCCAGGAAGTGCTCTTCACATAAAAGTGCTCTGCCAGGCCTCCCCGGTGGCACAGTGGGTTAAGCAACGCACTGTGAAGCAAGCCTCAGCCACTACAGCATGAGTTTGATCCCTGCTGCCGGCCAGGGAGGGGACCATGGTGCAGCAGACCTCTCCTGCTGTGCCCACTGTTCCCCTCAGCAGTGTACTTCCATTGATCTGCCTGTTCTGCTCCCCGCTCTGTCTGTGGTGAATCCTCTCACCACCCCCACATCTCTGGCCTGTACCCCAGTGCTTGTATGCATAAATAAATAAATCTTTTAAAAAAAAAGTGCTCTGCCACAACTGATTTGTGGTGAGAGGTGGGGCCCTGGTAACAAAGCACTAATTAACTCACAACTTACACCTGATTGGTCCACTCCACAATCCAGGTAGTACACTGCTACTACATGAAAGGGCTCTGAGGTGCAACTGCCACAACTAACCTGAGGTGGAGCCACAGGGTGAGAGCCACCACTGTTCCTGCTGGCTGGGTTGGGTAATAGGACTTCTGCAGCCGCTGCAGAAGTTCAATCTCGTGGCCAGGGAGGGGCCCACATGGCCACATGGTGCAGCAGACCTCTCCTTCCTTGCCCACTGCTCCCCTCAGCAGTGTATTTCAGTCTTTCTTCCTGTTCTGCTCCCCATTCTGTCTCTGGTGAATAAATGAATGAATGAATGAACAAAGTCTTTTAAAAAAAAGATTGATTTATTTATGTATACAAGAGCTGGGGTACAGACTATTGGTGCAGGGAGTGAGAAGATTCACCAGAGACAGAGTGGGGAGCAGGACAGGCAGATCCACTGAAATACACTGCTGAGGGTAGCAGCGGGAGAGGCAGGAGAGGTCTGCTGTGCTATGTGGGTCCCTTCCCTGGCCTCGATCGAACTCGCGCTGCTGTGCCCAGATGATTCACAGTGCAGCGCTCAACTATCTGCGCCACCAAGGAGGCCCCTGAATAAAGTCTTAAAAAAATTAAAATGTTAGTAGGATTCAGAGATCTCTTTTCCTATTTGCTTTCTTCCAGTTTGACATTGTAACTTATTTATGGTTCCTTCCTTTTCCGTCTTCAACTTCCCCTCCAGAGGTCCCCCTTTTTCTGGAGAAAATTGCTCAGCCCAGAGCCCCTCAAAAGTGGGAGCTGCAACTTGAGCAATTCTAACGTCCCTAGGGCCTTTCAGGGAGGCAGGTGGAAGGGGTTGAAAAACTGTAACCACGAAACACAAATCAAAACCTAATAAGGATACTAACTAGCATTCCAGCGCTTTGTCAATGTTAGCGATTGTTGTTGGTTGTTCTGTGCCTGGCGTTTTACATGGGTTATCTCGCCTAATTATTTTAATGGGGGGATTCTATTATTCCTATTTTACAGATGAGAACTCTCAGGCCGGTGGCGCGAAACCACTGTGTAGCACTTCTGCAGGGAGAAAGATCCTGGAGTGGAGCGCGCCCATCACAAAACACCCGGGTCACCCGAGGGTTTGCGCAAAATTCTCCAGACACGCTCCGCTAGCCCACTTAGGCCCCCAGGAGTGCCTACAATTCCCGGAGCGCCCTGCGCGCCGACGCTTCCTTACGACCGCTGTGGAGAGGGAGGGTCTGGTCGCGTTGCTTCTTGGGAGTTGTGGTCTGGCTGAGAAATGACGCGGGCTGTAAGGCGTGGGATCCGGATCTGAAGAAGCCGCCCATCTTGTTGAGCGCCGATCAGAGAAGCCAATAGGCGCGCGGCGTAGAGAAGGCGGGATTTCCTGCGGCGAAGTCCTGGAGAGCGGCTGCGCGAGGGCGGCCACTTCCTTTTGTGTGTGGCGGCGAGCGCGGCGAGAACGCCATGAAGGCCTCGGGAACAGTAAGGCGAGCGCGGCGGGGCCGGGGTCCGGGGAGCGCAGCGTGGACTGACGCGAGGGCACCGGGAGGTGGCCTGGGACGCGGACAGGGTGCGCGCTCCCGGCTGTGTCCCGCGCGGTTGCCCGACGCCGCCCTCGGGCTCAGCCAACATGGCGGGCGCCGCGTGGGGAAGCCGGCGCGTGGTCTGGACGGCTCCAAATCTGGGAGGCCGGCCCCACGGGACGGGGCGATGCGTGTTGTGGAGGCACTCCACGCGGGCCGCCAAGCTTGTTCCCCCACTTGCAAAGTTGGTGTGAAGTGGAGTACTGCTGCTTGTTCTATTCTGGCGCGGCTTTGAGACGTGGAAGAGTATCGTAAGCCCGGATGACGACGGGGTGCGACCCGTAACTCTGGCCAGTACTGGGAAAAGTCAGAGGGCGCAGTGGCCTAGAGATGGAAAAACAAACGCTGGGGAGAAACGGCGAGTGAATCATGTTCACTCAGCCTCAGTTTCCACGCTGGCCGAGAGGCGGGCCGCGTTGGCCCCCTACTGAAAGGGTGGTCCGAGCTGATGATGTTATGTGTCAAGGCGGTAGCTGGCAGATGTCCTCGCCTTCGCATCTACTGGAACAGGAAGTTTTACTTGGGCACCCACACCCCTTGGATTGCAATTGGGGAAACTGAGGCAGCTCGAAGTCTCAGGACAGCAGTGCAGATAGACAGAGGACCTGAAACAACGCGGATTCCAGTCCGCGTTCTGCTCTACTGGGCTGTGAGATCCCAAACTGATGATTGTTTTTTGGCCCAAGAGTGAAGGAAAATGGTGGGCTAGGTTGTCTTAGAGCTGCAAAGACGCTTCCTGGCTGTTCTTTGCCAGAAACTACAGGTCTAGGTATCGGCTTTTCCCACAAGTAGAAGGGAATGGGAACCACAGCAGGATTGGCAGGCCTCCCACCCCCAACTTTCCAGAGCCAGGACTAAGGGCACAAAGGCATCTCAGGTAGTCTTACTGCTCTCCCTCCATTTTGTGGGAAAGGTTTTTGTAATTTCCCAGGGAGGCGCTGGTGTAGGACTCCTACCTTCTCTGTCTCCTGACCCTGTCACAGCTAGGCTGAAGGAAAGGGTGTGGGATGGGTCTACTATTTCCTCAGACTCTGTGTGCTGACCCCACCTCACCCCACTTTCCATTTCAGCTGCGAGAGTACAAGGTGGTGGGGCGCTGCCTGCCCACCCCCAAATGCCACACCCCACCCCTCTATCGCATGAGAATCTTCGCACCGAATCACGTTGTTGCTAAGTCACGCTTTTGGTACTTCGTGTCCCAGCTGAAGAAGATGAAGAAATCTTCAGGGGAAATTGTCTACTGCGGGCAGGTGTGATATGTCTGAGACAGGGTGGGGTCTGGAGTGGATTCCATCCTACTGTGAGGAGCTTCTCATCCTGTAGTCACTACATTTCAGCCATCTGGTCCTGGTCTCAGTCCTTATTGCTGTTGGGGGCCCCAACTTGGGATGGGATGGTTGCCTCAGTGACTCTCCTAAAAGAGTGAGCCTTGGGGTGTGTGGGCACCTTGATGGAGGCTTTCACCTTTTTGGGTCTCATGTAAAGTGGGGAGAGGCACTGTCTTTGGGTCTATGCAGCTTGAATTTGGGAGGCATCTGCCAGTTTGCTTCTCTGGAGGGAGCAGCCTGGTCTGAAGTGCTCTGCCTCCTTCACAGTCAGCTGAAGTTCCAGGACTGGGAAACCAGAAGAGAGAGGCCTAGAAAGTGTCCTGTCCCCTGGGAGCAGCAGGGCGGGGGGTAGGGACTCAATGCTTTGGTTCAGCCAGTCCCCTCCCCTTGGCAGGTGTTCGAGAAATCCCCTCTGCGAGTGAAGAACTTTGGCATCTGGCTTCGCTATGACTCCCGCAGTGGCACCCACAATATGTACCGAGAATACC
>JAGFMF010011659.1:10174282-10214182 GCA_019455555.1 Galemys pyrenaicus | reverse complement strand
ACTTTGGCATCTGGCTTCGCTATGACTCCCGCAGTGGCACCCACAATATGTACCGAGAATACCGAGACCTGACCACCGCGGGTGCTGTCACCCAGTGCTGTGAGTACAGCCCAAGCTGAGTCTCCTATAAACAGGCCTCAACGCACACTGACTCAGGACAAATGCAGGAGGTTGAGGGGAGGGGTCTTATCCCAGTAATTGTAATGTGGGGTGCAGGGGAGAAAGTTGCTTGGGCAGGAGATTGGCCCTCAGTCCACCTCTTGCTAAAATCTGGCAACAGGTTTAAAGGCGGGAGGGATATGAAGTCAGTGCCAGGTAAACTACCATCCCCCACTTCCATCTTGTAGACTCTGCTCCCTGGGTGGGCTCCCTGCCAAAACCCAAATCCAAGCACCCAAACCCAAGAACCGCTGTTTAAACCATAGCAGTGGTTTAAATAGAGGTGCTGACAGCAGTCGGATCTCGTCGCCTTTGGGGGGCTGTGGCTGTGCCCCTGAAAGTGAATTTGGAGGTCCTACACCCCTGGTGGTCTGTGCCAGAGACTACAGCCACTCATCCTGAAGATGGGCCCCCTCTCCAGTGGGCACTTGGTGGGAAGTGGGGGAACACAAAATCCCTGACCGCACACTCACCCTGCTCCCCACAGACCGAGATATGGGTGCCCGGCACCGTGCCCGGGCCCACTCCATCCAGATCATGAAGGTGGAGGAGATAGCTGCAAGCAAATGCCGCCGGCCAGCAGTCAAGCAGTTCCACGTGAGTGCTCTGGGGCATGCTGGGCTGGGGGGGCACCAGGTCTGACGCAGGAGCCTAGTGGGGGTCAGCCACACCTCAGTGACCCCAGAAGATGAGGTTAAAAGACCTGCACCTCTCACCCTTCTCCTTCTTACCACAGGACTCGAAGATCAAGTTCCCACTGCCCCACCGGGTCCTGCGTCGCCAGCACAAACCACGCTTCACCACCAAGAGGCCCAACACCTTCTTTTAGATGCAAGATTCTCTCCATCTTGGCTCTGCTTAAATAAAGTCCCAGAAAACCTGGGTGCTCACACACACTTGTTTTCTTTGCACACCCTGCAGAACTCAAAAGGGTGCAGTCAAGCTGTGAGTTCTCTGCTTCCAGTTGGGGCCCCTCTCCCAACATGGGGCACCGGCACCTGGTTGTCCAGGAGGGGAATCCCAGGAATGGTGAAGGCCCATCCCTAGCCTCTCTCTACTACTGCTCACTTCCCTATTGTTGCTTTTGGTAAAATGTCATAGCCAGGACCCTCAGAGAAACTGGGATGGTGGGTGGTCATTCCACTTGGGACTGCCCATCTGGCCTAGTAGAGGTTCTCTGTCCTCAGAGTAGACTCAAGTGGGGTGTCCTAGAGGCTACCAACCTGGTCTGCTGAGGTGGTCTTCCCTTCCCTCACTGGGAACCTCTGACTCACACTCCTAATCCTTCCCTCAGACCTCAGTCTCACTGCAGCCTTCTGTTTCCAGGAAACATTTGAGGTCTGGGAATTTCAGGCATGAAGTTATCCCACACTGGGGTGACTGCTTTGCTTAACCCCTCAGGGCTCAGGAAGGTAGGGTGCAGCTCAGAGCTCAGACTGGAGCTTTACCTTATTGTGCATCTGGGGCAGCTGTGACCCTGTGAGCTTCGGTGTCCTGTTAAGGTCAGGGCACCAACCACACTGGGAGCTGGGGACATGGGTCATTCAGGAGAGCAGGGGATGGAGGAGGGGTGCATGACTCATTCCCTGATTTAGAAGGTCAGGCGGGAATGATCTTCCTGTTTTCTAGAAAACCAGGTCACTTCAAATCCCACCTGTGCTTGCCATTCACAAGAACACCTGGGGACAGACCAGGTCCTTGCCAGCTGCCGGGACCACAGCTGCCACTGGGTTGGCCTCCCCAAGGTTGGTAAGCATGACTTAATAAGTTTTCTGCCCACCCCCCAGACTGGGATATAAATTCCTGGACCTGGTGTTGCTAGGCCAGCCTTGATTTTGGCAATAAATGCCACCTCATCCGTGCTAGCTACTCTCCCAGCCGCCTTGCCAGCACGGGTTAGACAGGTGAAGACATCTTGGGAGTTGAGTTCATTTTTCTGTGAAGGACACTTCATTTAAAAATCATTCTTACAAAAACTTCATTTGTTTCTCTAATTGTGGTCTCAAAATCTCCACCCAAAAAGGACAAGAGCTTAGAAGATAGTCCTTAATACATTGCAGGTGCTTTTCTTCCCCAGGACACTGTCTTAGTTCATTTTGTTAATGTTCAGGGGTTTCTGACAGGAACTTCTGGTTAATGAACTTTCCTTTAGAAACAGTAAGTTTGGATGCCACCTTAAAAAAACATTTGCTCTCTTCTGGCTAGTTGTGAGGGTATGATAAAGTGGTAGTGATGTGCCATCTTCAGGAAATGCTCTCTGGCTGGAACAGGCATAACAGCCCACCATGCTCCTGAAGCTCACAGGAAGCCATGATGAAGCAGCAAGCTGGGAGGCTCTTGGGCTTCTGACTGGCGGGCCTTCCTCCCCTAAGCCTGAACCCTCTGCCTTTGGCAGACTAGAACCAAGGGAGAAGGAAACACCTACTAGGTTGTTAGGTCCTGGAGCTGACCCTGGCCTCTGCCTCATGATTGAGGGGCCAGGGGAATGAATGTGCTACTAGGGAAGGCTTGGGCCCCACACAGGCCAACTTGCAGCTCCACCAAAGCATCCTTGTCAGGTTTATCAGTCATGGAGTCGGTGTTACTGGGGGAATCCTTGAACTAAAACAGCCCAGTTTCCTGACCTGTGCATGGTCATCAGTTCTCCTTGCCAACTCCTCAGAGTTGGCCCACAGAGGCCACACTGTAATCACCCACCTAATTCTCCAGCTGTGGCTGGCTGGGGAGATGTCCACTGAGTTGAGCCCTCTCCAAAGGGTTGCAGGGACCAACAATAAGCCCAGGCTAGAAGGTAAGGCCCTTCCACATGACTGCGTGGAACTTGCAGGTGACCACAGGGATTGCTGACTCCCTTCTGGGTCAACTGGGACCCCGAGAGGGGCAGCTCTTGTTTGGGCTCACCAGCCAGCCCAAGGGTGAGGCCAGGCCTCCACTCTCAGGGACCATTCCTGGGCAGGACTGGGAGTCCAGTGGAGAAACCTACCCGACACCTCACTCCTGAGTCAGGCACAAGCAAGATGAGAGGAGTGTGGGAGACTTGAGCCAGGTAATCAGCTGGGGCCTTTGGGCCTTAGCACCATTGATGATCCTTGCTTCACAGCACGCAGGGCAGAAGTTCAAGGACACTCAGCCATAATCTTATGGTGGATTCTCTCACCTCCCCCTCCCCCCCACACACGTGCTCTGACCTGTACCCCAGTGCTTGTTGGCATAAATAAATCTTCCAAAAAAAAAAAAAATAAGATGGAAGGGCAGAGGGTGGCCATTGAGAGCATTGCTGGTACCCAAGTGGCCTGTGGGCTCAGGGCAGTAGTACCATGCAGTATGTCCCTACATTTCTGCCCTCAGTTTACAGCTGCAGGGAGTCACCCTGCCCCTCTTCCCCACCTATGGGAGGGGAGTGGTGGTATGCAAGGCTTCAAACTACTCATCCTGGTGTTTCCCTGTTACAGGGCAGGTGAAAGGGCACCCCAGAACTCCCAAACCTCTCCCCTCTAAATAGGTTATGCCATCCGCTGCATCAGGACAAAATCTAAAGTTACCCATCCTGTCATGGGCAAAAGTCCAGCCAAACAGGATTGGCCCAAAGCAAGTCTAAAGCACCTTCCGCCAGGGGCCCATAGAGAAGGGTCAGCAAGGAACAAGTCTGGGAGGAAAAGAGCAAAATCAAGATGAAAGCTGCCATTGTTCACCCCCCCACGGGTCTCTCACCCACATCTGTTCCAGCCAGTCCAGGACCAAGAAGCAAGTGCAGTTTCTTCACATGTCTCTGCTCCACATGCCTCCTCCAGGTCTTGCTCTCCATCCTGCTTCCTTTCTTCTCCGGCCTCTCTAGCTGCTTCTCCCTGCTCAGCTCCACACTCCTTTGGGTGGGGCAGGGAAACTGAAACTTCCCCTTTTCCTGGTGACCACCCTGTTATATCATCTCAGCCTCCCACCCTCCTATTGACAATTGGAATCTTAGCTGGGGAGGGTTGGACCTACTTCTCCCCACCCTACTTCTTGGGAGACTCCCGGCTGTGTCCTTGCCCACACCCCCACCCCCCTCCCCCCAGCAAGAGACCATATCCTGCCCACTCTGCAGGGCTAGGGTCATCCATACACTTCCTACCTGCAGCCCCAGCCAAAGAGGAGTTTTTTAGGATCTAGGAATCAGTCCGGGTTCCCCAGTGGCTTCCCCACCACCCTCAAAATCCATACACTCAACACTGGAGAGGGCCCCGTGAACCTCCTCATTCCACGTATGCCTTACCTCACTTTGCTCTTCCCACCTCAGGACCTCTGCACTGGAAGTTACCAAGGCATGAGTGTCTTTCCAGCTCCTTGCAAGCCTGCCTAGTTCTCAGCGGGTGTGCTCACCTCCCAGGGGTCCTCTCGCAGCAGCCCCAGCGCCAGGCACAGGCATTGCCAGCAATAGGGACACAAAGAATGGGCCTCAACCCTGCCCTCAGTCTGCAGCACGGGCCCTCTCCCCCACACAGTAGGGGAGGACCCAGTGCCACAGCCGCAGAGGAGGGGCACAGAGTGCAGAGAGGGATTATGTGGCCTGAGGAACTTGGGGGTGGAGGTGGGATGTTGAGTGTAGGCTGGAGAAGGCCACCAGGGGGCGGCAGAGACCCTGGAGGACTCCTGGATGCCGGTACTCCTCCAGGCTTTTTTTCCTTTGGTGGGTAAGATTTATGCATAAAAGAACTGGGGACAAGCTAGGGGTGCTGAGGGTGAGAGGATTTGCCAGAGACAAAGTGGGGCGCAGAGAACAGGTGGATCTACTGAAATACACTGCTGAGGGGAGCAGCAGGCAATACAGTAGAGGTCTGTGACAACTTGTGGGTCACCTCCCTGGCCAGGGGTGTAACTCAGAAGGCACCAGAGGGCAGTGGCTGCTGATATCTTGATAGTGCTGAGGCACTGAGGCTTTAACCCCTGCACCACCTGGGAGGCCCCCAGGTTACTTTTCAGATGCCAACCCTTTATGAAGGAGGACGCTTCCAGTCGGCAAGCGGCAAGCGGGGGGCCAAGTCAAAGACTGAAACTTAGAGCTCTCAGAGAGCAAAACCTCTCCTGGGGGCCTCCCTGGTGGCGCAGTGAGTTAAGCAACGCACTGTGAGGCAAACCATGGCCGCTGCAGCACGAGTTCGATCCCTGCTGCCGGCCAGGGAGGGGTCCACATGGCGCAGCAGACCTCTCCTGCCTTGCCCGCTGCTCCCCTCAGCAGTGTGTTTCAAGTCAATCTGCCTGTTCTGCTCCCCACTCTGTCTCTGGTGAATCCTCTCACCACCCTGCATTCTGGCCTGTACCCCAGATCTTGTATGTATAAATAAATAAATCTTAAAAAAAACAAAAAACACCTCTCCTGGGCTACCAGCAGACGGCCCTAAGATGACCTTTCCTGTACCTTTGAGTAAAACCAGGTCACATAACTCAGTTTTCTTGTTTGTACAATACGGATTTGGCAGACTTTGCCTTTCTAGGGTTTTCTTTTGGGGGGATTCATGGCCAGTAATACCCTCACCCAATCCAATGACCTCCATTACACACCTATGCCTGGCTCATGACACGTAATGCCTCTCTGATGAAGGAACCAATGAGTAGATGAAAGAATGAAAGGCACTTGCATGCCAGGTTTGTGCTATGCAGGTTTATTTCTCTGAAACAGAGGCTATTTTTTAAATTTATTTATGCATACAAGAACTGGGGTATAGGCCAGGGTTGGGTGGGGGTGATGAGATGATTCACCAGAGACAGTGGGGAGCAGAATAGGCAGACCAACTGAAATACACTGCTGAGGGGAGCAGCGGGCGGTGAGACCGGAGAGGTCTGCACTATGTGGGTCCCCTCCCTGGCCAGGAATCGCTACAGTTAGCTTCACAGTGAGACTTAACCCCTTGCACCACCAACAGGCCCAGGAGCTATGTTATCCCTTGACTTCCTCAAGTACATGCGCACTCACTCAGGACTGGGGCCCAGCGTGTCTCACTCAGCATGAGGGCTGGAAGGAAGGTGGTTTTAATGACTCCCTCACTGGGCTCTGGGTGCAGGTGCAGTTGAGAGTGGCGGCATTTAAATGGGGTGAATTTTCTTACCAGACTCCTCAACCCTGAAAACGAACCCCATTCTGGTGCGCTCTATAGCTCAAGGTACAAGAGCACAGCGGAGACTGGAATGCTGTACTCACAGTCCCTGGCTGGGTAGCACCGCACGAGTGACTTGCCATCTTCCAACCTCAGTTTCCTCACCTATCAAGAGGACCCAGAACAGCCTGTGATCACAGGGAATAGTCCTCAGGAAGGGGGGTATTTGGGAACCTCCACACCCCTTCCCCAACAGCCACCCATTGTGACCTGCTGGGGCCAGTCTGGCCCAGTCCAGGCTGGAAAGGGTGCGGGTCTGCCCGCCCCTAGGTCGGGGGAGGAGTTTTGCTTACGGAGGAGCCCGATAAATCCACAGCCTGCCCTGCCACTGCCGCCCTGGGACTGCCACCGAGAGATGCACCTTGAAGTCCCAAAGAGACCTCCAGCTGTCAGCCGACCCAGGAAGGGAGAGAAGGCCGGTGCGGTTGCTCAGGGCAGCCACACTGAGTGGGAAGCGAAGTGGACGGACGCCCGGCGAAGGCAGTAGAGAGAAGCCAGCTACTGCAGTGGGGAGCCACAGACCCTTGGCCCCAGGAGCTCTGGCTTCCAGCTGGGCCCCTTTCACTGAGTTTGGAACCGAGGAGACAGCCGAAGTCTCGCCTGGAGAGACCCAGCATCCTCCCATGTGCACGGTCCTGCCTCCCTAGCTACTGCCATTTCCCATACTCTCGCACGCGCCTGGAAGCTGCACCTGCACCTCATGGCCCTTGTCAAGGCAGGGGCGCAGGCCACTTTTGGAGCTTGGGACTACGGGGTTTTTGCCTTCATGCTGCTGGTGTCCACAGGCATCGGGCTGTGGGTTGGGCTCACGAAGGGTGGGCAGCGCAGCGCCGAAGACTTCTTCACAGGGGGCCGGGAGCTGACGGCCCTGCCGGTTGGTCTCTCTCTGGCCGCCAGCTTCATGTCTGCAGTGCAGGTGCTGGGCGTGCCAGCTGAGGCCTACCGCTATGGCCTCAAGTTCCTATGGATGTGCCTGGGCCAGATGCTCAACTCCCTGCTCACCGCAGTGTTCTTCCTGCCAGTCTTCTACCGCCTGGGCCTCACCAGCGCCTACCAGGTAGGGGATAGAAGCCCGGGGCCAGAACCTGCCTTGGCTTTGGACCCAGAGTGCAGGGCGGGTCCTGTGGGCTTTCAAAGGTGTGTGGACGGTAAGCTGGAGGGCTCCTAGGTGCTTCCAACCCCCTCACCCCCTCAGGCAGCGGCAGTAGGGCAGAGGAGGGTTCTGGGAAGTGGCCGCAGGCAGTGGGGTAAGTGGCAAGAAGGAGGAAGAAAGGAGGAGAGCACATCCTGGTTCTCTTCCGGGGAAGCGAGCCCGGGCCAGGGCCGCGCTTAATCCGGGGCACGGGCACACTCCCGCCCCGCACCTGCCGGGAATATGTGTGCTGGCGGGAGCCGGCAGCCAGCTCCGGGTCTGAGGCCCAGTTCCCCTCTGAGCGCGGCGGTAGGTACGGGGCGTGGCTCTGCTGGGCTTTCCAAAAATCACACCCAGCTAGACGGACAGCCGGTGAAATGATCGAGTCTCCAGTGGACGGCCGACAACTCAAGGCGGTAAGAGAGAGGCGCTGCGGCGTCGCGCGCGTCGATAGGTCCAGGGTCTCCGGACGCCAGCGATGGCGGGGCAAGCCGCTGCACTCTCGATGCATCGTTCTCCCGCGCCGTGTGCACAGGCGCCGAGACGGCGTGTGCACAGGTGTGTGCGGACAGGTCCGGGTACGTGTGCGTGGCCAGGGCTTCACGGATTAGATGCGAGCGGCAAGTTCAGTTGGCTCCGGAGAGAAGGCAGAAATCAAAAGGGCGGGGAGGACTTCAGAGGCTTCGGGACTCTGGGTGAGACCCGCCCAGGTGACTGCGACCCCCGGGTCCTTCTTGCAGTACCTGGAGCTGCGCTTCTGCCGCGCCGTGCGACTCTGCGGGACCCTGCAGTACCTGATCGCCACGGTAAGTGGCCTTGGCCCCGCCCTCCGGGCTCACCGCTCGCCCCCACTCTGCACTGCCAGGACAAAACTCCCGCACAAGCTCTGACCTTGCCTCGGTCTTGGTGTTCGGCCAGCGAACCCTGTAAGACCCGCCCCCACCCTGACGGAACCCACCGGCAATCCTTGAAGTCCTGGCCCCTCGCTGATCGGCCTTAGTGTTTGACACCCCCCACCCGTACCTGGCCGCCTCGCCCTTCTGCCCCAGCTCACTTGCCGGGACCTTCGCCCTTTCCCCCAGCTCCAGTCCTGACTCCCGGGGGCGACCCCCTCCCTCCCGCCTCACCTGCGCCCGCCCTCTACCTGCAGGTGCTGTACACTGGCGTCGTGATATACGCCCCGGCACTCATCCTGAACCAGGGTTTGATTTTGGGAGAGCAGGGGAGGGTGTCTGGGAAGGGGCAAAGGCTTACACGCTGGGGGGGGGGGGGGTGAGGCAGCTCCAGGAGAGACCTGGGAGGCCAGAGTGCCCGAGGGAAGGACCCACACGCTGGCGCCGCTGGCTCCTCCCTCCTGGCCTAATGGGGTGGCATGTTCTCGCAGTCACCGGCCTAGACATCTGGGCATCGCTGCTGTCCACCGGAGCCATCTGCACCTTCTATACGACTGTGGTGAGTGTCCCCATCAGCCCACGGGGCCTCCATGCCCGCGGGGCGGGGTGACCGCGCATGAACCTTTTTTTCCTCTTGAGGAAACCCCCTTGCCTGGGTTTCCTCATCTTTATAATGAAAGGTGATTTAAAACTTATTGCTGCAAATCCAGGAATATGTTAACTTCAGGTCTGTGTGGATCCAGGGGCTGCCACGGCATCCTGGATCCATCGCCCATCCCTTGGGACCCCAGCAGGATCAAACTCGTGCTGCAGTGACTGGGGACAGCTTCATGGTGCTGCGCCTTAACTCCTTGCGCCACCGGGGAGGGCTGCTCTTGACTATTCTTTGAGCCAGAGGAGGGGTCAGCCTCATCAGGATGTCCAGTGGGGAAAGGGGCGGGCTGCTTCAAAGGAAAATCCAGGCTCTGTCACAGGAAGGTAAAGGCTTGGACAGGTAAAACAACAACAGTAATGGCAATAACAGTAATGGCAGCAGTCACTTCTGGAGCACTTGTATGTGCTAGGTTTTGTTCCAGAGTCTTTTATTAAGTAGTGTCATCCTTACAATACCACCAAAAGGAGGTACAATTATTAGTTCTGTTTCACGGATGAGGAAACTGGGGCAGAGAGGGCCTCCATCTCAGCCACTGCTGGAGGCCAAGCTGGGTTGGCCCCAGGCTGGTTCCTTCTTCTGAGTCCTTTTATTCCCCCCTCTACCCTGCTGCAAAGGCCCCAAACAGGTCCCTTTCTGACCCCGCCCCCTCTCTCCATCACATCCTGCAGGGCGGCATGAAGGCTGTGGTCTGGACCGATGTGTTCCAGGTGGGGGTGATGCTGACTGGCTTCTGGGTCATCCTGATCCGAGGGACCATCCTTGTAGGGGGCAGCCAGCACGTGCTGGAGCTTGCCCAGAACCACTCCCGGATCAACTTGCTGGAGTGAGTGAATGTACAAGGGGACACTACAAGAGCATTCTGCTGGCACCCCTCTGGCATGGGAGAAGTCAACTAATGCCTCCTACTTCCAGGCACTCTTCCTCCCTCCTCTTCCCAGCCTCCCTATAGATCAAACCTGTCTTTCCCTTTCTGTACTTTTCTACCCCCTCCCCCTCATCTTTCCATCAGGCTCAGACTTCTGCTTCACTCTATGTTCCTGCCCAGACTGGGGCCTAAAACCTCTCCGGTGTCCCAGCTGGGTACAAGAAAGGGTGGTCTTTGGATGTATACACGGATGACTTTGTAAACAAATAAATTAGTTTTCAACGAGGCAAACCCCTATTCACACTTCAAAATCCATCCTAGTGTTTCCCATGAGGTCCTTATATAAGGTCCAGAATGGCCAACTGGGGTCATTGGGAGCTTGAAGTCAATGTGGCATCCACACATGACTGACTTGCTCTGTCCTCATCCAGCTTCGATCTGGATCCAAGGCGCCGCTACACATTCTGGACTTTTTTGATGGGCAGCACGTTGTTGTGGCTCTCAATGTATGGTGTGAACCAAGCACAGGTGCAGCGCTATGTGGCTTGTCGAACGGAGAAGGAGGCCAAGCTGTGAGTGTTTGGAAGGGGCTGGGTATGGGCTTCTGAGATGTGCTGCCCACCCCGCTCCCCAGCCTGAGGCTGCCCCTTCCTTCAGGGCCCTGCTCGTCAATCAGTTGGGCCTGTTCCTGATCGTGTTCAGTGCTGTTGGCTGTGGCATTGTGATGTTCACACTCTACGTTGACTGCGACCCTCTCCTCTCAGGGCGTATCTCTGCCCCTGACCAGGTGAGTGCAGCCCAGGCTCCGAGGCTATCCTACATCCTACACTGAGCTTCTGAGGGTCAGGGTGGAAGAGCATTTCTAACATAGACAACAGCTTGTGTAAAGGTCTAGAGTCAGAAAAGATCTTGGCTCAGAGGAGGACCTTCATGGCATGGAAAAGAGGAGGCCAGGAAGCTATGGATTGTCACAAGGGGACAGTGAGCAGTGAGGGGCACATTCAAGTCTGGAGTCAGAGACCCCTGAGGGAGATCAAGGAGCTGGGACCGTCATCCAGCACTGAATGGTGGTGCTCACGTTAGTCATGACCAGCGCCTTCTCTGTGCTCATGCTGTTCTACCCCGAAGGAGTGAGTTTCCCATCAACGTGCTGACGCCAAGTTGTCATGGTCCCCACGTCACCAATAAGGAAACTGAGGCTGAAGGGGTTGGGGAGTAAATGAGGCCTGGAGGCAAGTGAGGGGAGTGTCCCTGTCTGGATGACGTCTGGCTGGAGCGCTGACTTCAGAGTTCAGAGCTGGCAGAGGCTGCACAGCTGTCCATCCGCTTTCCTCTCTGAGTCAGATCCTGGCCACAGCTGACTGTGCAACCTCAGGCGGGCCCTGAGTCTCTTCAACCTTACTGTCCTCAACAGCAAAATCAGAATGACACAGGCCCCTCTCTCGCTGGCATGCCAGAGCTTGGCACACAGTAGGGTTCATATGCATGTTGACAGTCTGTAAACACACTAAGTGTCCATTGTTAGCCCAGTCTGGGCACTGGGGACATGCAGGGTGAGGACACACAGAAACCCCTCCTCTTGGCATGCTACTTCTTGGTGATTGACCCTTGACTCCTCCCAGTACATGCCCCTGCTGGTGCTGGACATCTTCGAGGACCTGCCTGGAATCCCGGGACTCTTTCTGGCCTGTGCCTACAGTGGCACCCTCAGGTGAGCTACCCTGCTTGCTCATCCCCCACTGCGAAGCCCCTCTGAGACTCCTTGTCCCTACTGACCATCCCCCTTCTGGATAGAATGTTCTGGGCATGCCCATTATTTACGGCTCCCGTGTCCCTGGGCACAGGGACCCCAATGGTGAGGCCTGTATTTTTGTGCCACCCAAAGGGGTCACAACTGACTCCTCTCCCTCCCTTCCTTCTTTTCTTCTTCCCCAAAGAAGTGTTTATTGAGCACCTACTATGTGGCAGGTAGTGCTATTCTAAATCCTAGGTCACACCATGACTGTCTCCCACTGTTTCCCATTGCTGCTATTTTTGGGGGGGGGGGCATATTCTGATCATTTCAAATCTGTGGCTTCTGGTCATACCCTGCTCCTTCAGGACAAGAGTCCCACGGGACAGTTCTTTGTCTCTTCTAACACTCTGATCCTTGGTCTAGGGTGGCTTTGCTTCTGTGGGGGTATCTAAGGATAGCAGGACTGGAGTGGGTGAGTGACATCTCCCTTCTTGAGTGTCACCACACCTCTGCCTTTGGGCCGGCTGGCATCCCGGCAGGCCAGATGGTATAGGCAGTTTGGGGTAGTGGCCAGTCTCTCCATGTGGCTGAAGACCCCGGCTTTGCGCCCCCAGCACTGCATCCACCAGCATTAATGCCATGGCCGCGGTCACAGTGGAGGACCTCATCAAACCGCGGATGCCTAGCTTGACACCCCGGAGACTCGTAATCATCGCCAAGGGACTCTGTGAGTTGGAGAATATGGGCTTTGGTGGGGGGTCAAGGTGGCCTCTCCCTGCTGACAGTGCCACCCCCACCCACTACAGCACTCATCTATGGATCAGCCTGTCTCACAGTGGCAGCTCTGTCATCGTTGCTGGGGGGTGGAGTCCTCCAGGTAAGCTCCCGGCCCTACCCGCCCCATCTCCTGAGTGTTAGGGTATCGTGCACTTTGAAGGAGGCTCAGAGAGGTTCATAGTGTTGGTGGCAGAACTGGATTTTGTCTGACTCCACCAATCGAATAGTTCCTGCAGTGACATGGCTGGAAGGAGGGACGGTAGGAGGTGGAGGGTGGCACCCTGGCTTGGAGGTAAGATCACATTAATCAGGAAAGAGCAGCAACATCTTCGCCTCCAACTTAGGAGTACCCCCCCCTTTTAGGGAAATCAAGGCGCAGAGAAATCTAAAGTCTCACAGTGGAATTCCTCAGGTCTTGCTTTCCCAGTTGGTAAACTGAGGCCAAGAGAGGTGCGGCTCCACCCTCAGTACACTCTCCCCCACCCTCCCAGGGTTCCTTCACTGTCATGGGAGTCATCAGCGGCCCCCTCCTTGGAGCCTTCATCCTGGGAATGTTCCTCCCAGCTTGCAACACAACAGTGAGTAGATGGTGGGAGGAACAGGTCAGGGGTGGAGGAGGCATATGTCCTGATACACCATCAGCTGACTCTGGCTCTGCTCACAGGGTGTCCTCTCTGGGCTGGCTGCTGGATTGGCTCTCTCACTCTGGGTGGCTCTGGGTGCCACTCTGTACCCACCCAGCGCACAGTCCATGGGGGTACTGCCATCCTCGACCACGAACTGCAGGGAGCTCTCAGCCAATGCCTCTAATCTGAGTGTGCCCCTCACAGTCAACATGTCTGACTGGGCCCCCAGGTAAGAGGTCTGAGGGGAAGGCATGCCCCAGGGGTTGGGTCAGTCACAGATGAGGTAAGGGAAGTGTATCCTACCACTCAGGTAAAAAGTGGAAGTGCAAAGGTCCTGAGGCAGGTTCAATTTAGTGCATTCTGACTATGGAGACATTGGGTTAGATTTAAGGGGAGAGGCCTCCCTGGTGGCCCAATGGATTAAGCAATGCACCATGAAGCATCTGCAGCCACTGCAGCACGAGTTCGATCCCTGCCCCCCAGCTGGGGAGCTGACCCACATGGTACAGCAGACCTCTCCTGCCTCACCTGCTGCTCCCCTCAGCAGTGTATTTCAGGTGATCTGCCTGTTCTGCTCCCTACTCTGTCTCTGGTGAATCCTCTCACCTCCCGCACCTCTGGCCTGTAACCCAACCCTTGTATGCATAAATAAATAAATCTTTTTTTTTTTTTTAAAAAAGAAGACTTAAGGGGAGGAAAAAAGAATAGGACATAAGTCCAAACAGACATTTGGGCTGTTTATTTTAGTGAAATATATTTCATAAACCATAAAATTAGTCACTTAAAGGTGGTTTGTTTTTTTTTTTAGGTCATGCAGCACTTAACATCAGGGACACATTCTGAGAAACATGTCATTAGACATTTTCATTGTTGTATCAACATCTTAGAATGTAATTACACAGACCTTCATGGCACAGCCTACTACACACATAGGCTACATGGCACGGTCTGTTGAGATTTACTGGTGTGTAAGTGGTCCATTTTTGACCTAAGTGTTTTCAGGTGACACGTGACTGTGCATTCACAAGGTTATACGACCATAACCACTATCTAACTCAAAAGCACTCATCACCTCGAAGCAGTGACTCCCCATTTTGACCTTCTTTTAGCCCCTGGCAATTGCTCATCCATTTCATCTTACTATGGGTTTGCCTGTTCTGGGCAATTCATATGAGTGAATTGTAGACTATATGGCCTTTTGTGACTGCTTTCTTTCACTCAGCATGATGTTTCAGAGGTCCGTCTACACTGTAGCATGTCTCAGTGCTTCACTCCTTTCTGTAACTGAATAGTAACTCCATTGTATGGATAAACAATAATTTGTTTATTCATCTGTTTTGTTTTTAAAAGGATTTATTTATGCATACAAGGACTGGGGTACAGGTTAGAGGTGCGGGAGGTGAGAGGATTCACGAGAGAGTGGGTTGCAGAACAGGCAGATCTACTGACATACACTGCTGAGGGGAGCAGCAGGCCAGACAGGAGAGGTCTGCTGCACCATGTGGGTCCCCTCCCTGCCCGGGAATCGAACTCGTGCTGCAGTAGCTACAGATTGTTTCATGATGCTGCAACTTAACTGTGCCACCAGGGAGGCCCCTACATTAAATCTATATTTGACATTTAGAGGAACCACCAGACTTCATTTTCCATTTCCATCAGCAATGTATAAGGATTCCGATTTCTTCACATTCTTACAAACATGTGCTAATTCCTACTTTTATTCAAAGTGATATCTCATTGTGGTTTGATGCATTTCCTTCATCACTAATGATGTTACAGAACTCTTCATGTGTTTGTTGGCCATTTGCACATCTTCTTTGAAGAAAAATCTGTCCAAATCTTTTGCCCATTTTTTACTTGGGTCATTTGTTTTTATTGTTGAATTATATAGTTTATATAGTCTTTATATATAAAGCTATAAAGTGGAGACTGGAGGAAATGAATGGATTGGGAGTGACTTTTGTTTGGACTCATGCCCACGTCTCATACCCCCAGCCCAGGAACGGACTTTGATCGACCCGCCTTAGCTGACAGTTTCTATGCCATCTCCTATCTCTATTATGGTGCCCTGGGCACACTGAGCACTTTCCTGTGTGGAGCCTTCATCAGCTGCCTGACAGGTAAGCAGGGCTACCGGCCTCCTCAGAGATTACCTTCTCCATCCCTCTCTGCTTCTAGAACCCACCAGGGGAAAGGTGAGGAAGGATGCTCCCTTCTGCCAAGTGTTCACTGCTTACAGTACACTTCTGCATCCTTTATGCTGTGTCATCATCAAGACAACCTTCAACTCGCAGGAATTTTGTTATTTTGCAAAGATAGAATATAGGGGGAAGACTTGTAGCGCTGTCCCTGGTGCTGAAATTTTTGTCAGGGCAAGGTTCACAGGGCACTCTTCTCAGCATTCTGAATCCCTTGGAGAAGTAGAAAGAGATAAAGAGAAGTCACTCACAAGATCCCTCCACTTCCCTTTTCCCCCTAGGCCCCACCAAGCGTAGTTCCCTGGGTCCTGGGCTGCTGTGTTGGGATCTCGAACGGCAAACAGCATCAGTGACTCCTAAGGAAGAAGTGGCCACCCTGGATGACAGCTTGGTGAAGGTCAGTCTCATAGCTGGTGTGGGGGGAGGGTCAGAGAAGTGACTTTAGGTGTTTGGGGCATGGTCATAACTCAGAGGTGGGTCATGGTGAGTCTTTTTACCTCCAGTAGAAAAGCTTGATTGGGAACTGATGTGTCTTCAACACTTCTCCTTTTTCCCTCTTAGAGAGAAGCAGAATACTATCCATTTTCATCATTTCTGTTTTTACAGTTAATTCCAATATATGCTACATGAAATTGGTTTGCCTTTAGATTTATTTTTATTTATTTATTCATACAAGAACTGGCATGTACACCAAAGGTGGAGGGGGCAGGGAGGGTTGAGAGAACTCACCAGAGACAGAGTGGGGAGCAGAACAAGCAGATCTACTGAAAAGCACTGCTGAGGGGAGCAGTGGTGGGGCAGGGGAGTTAGGAAAGGTCTGCTTCACCATGTGGGTTAGCTCTCTGGTTGGGGATCTGAACTCATGCCAAGGGGGCCGGTGGTATCTTGATAGCACTGAGACTTTAACCCCTGCACCACCATGGAGGCCCTTTTTTTTTTTTCTTTCATTTTTAAAGCACCTGCATATGCCCTGTTCTGGGTGGGCTCTGAGTCCACTCCATAGTCAGGAATGAGGGAGGGAAATGAAAGCTAAATCCAGAAACAAGTAGTACCTCAGCAGGTGATAAATATTAGGAAGACAATAAAACAGAATACTGTGGTGGAGTGTCTTAGAATGAGGAAAACAAATTAGTGATATGGAACTCTGAGGGGAGGGAATTTACTGGTGGCACAGCATGTGCAAAGTCCTGAGGCCACAGGCTTGGCAGGGGGAGGGCTAGAAAGTGAAGGGATTTACCTGAAATGTCTTAAAACTCCCTCTAGCTGCTGTGAGCAAATATTTATATTCCTGAAGAGACAGAAGAGAATAAAACACCCTTGCCAGCACTAATGACTGGGATTGTGGGTAAACTGGGTGTGGGAGAGAGAAGTAAATGGAGGTTTTGGTGCACTGGACATGGAGATACACGGACAAGTCTTCCCAGGCCCTGTCCTCTGAGGTCTTCAGTGTCCCCTTCAGAACTTGACAGAGAAGAAGTGGAGTCCCTGATGATATTTCTTTTCTCCTCTTCCTAGGGGACTGAGGAACCGACTCCCAAAGCCAAGAGGCCCCCTGACTTCCTGCCCAGCAATGAGGAACACCTGCTCTTCCTGGGGCAGAAGGAGGTGAAGGGGCCTGGCTCCTCAACCCCTGGCAGTGGACACGACAGGGGTCATGACATGCGGGAGTCAGACCTCTGAGATGGGGCGAGTGCAGAGCTGACCACCTGGGACAGAACCTCAGTGACCAATCCCAGACCAGGGGCCAGTGTGTCAAATGCAAATTAACTTGGGACTGTCATGCAAGGCCTGTGGGAGAGACAAAGTCTCACCTCCAGGAGGCCACTTTATCTACCCCCCTGCTTCCTGCAGCCCCCAGTTAGATGCTACATCCCTTCCTGTCCCCCACACCAAAAGATCAGATTTTTCTCTGTCTACAAGAGAAGAATGTTGGTGTCACCTCTAGACAACAAAGAGTCTGAAAAAGACAACTCCCTTTTTCCCCTTGCATGGTCAGAGCTTTAGCAAGGAGTCTGGAGGTCTTCAGGCCCAACCCACTGTACCCCATTTTAAGGCAGGGAAACTGAGGCCTGTTAAGAGCAGGAATTGCCCAATGTCACAGAGCAAACCAGAAACAAATGGAGAGTTGGATACCCACTCTCCCTCCACCTCTCTCCCTATTTGGTGGGCCAGAGGCCTTCTGGTCTCTGATCTCTGGGCCAGGCGAAGAAGAATGAGAAGTCATGTCCTTGGTTTTCTTTTGCCTGGGCGCTTTTCCCCTCTCATCCTTTAAAGATCTGCTGTGAACCCACTTTGCAGAGGGTCAGGGAGATTGCCTGGTATCACATAGCACGTGGGGCCTGGCAGGGACCGGACTGGTGCTGCCCAGTGCTGAGACTCTGTGCGGACGCATCGCTGGTGTGCTAGATTGTTCATCACATGGGCCCAGCAAGCCTATGCTCCTGGCAGGGTCTGATCCTTGGTTGGAGACTTCATCAAATAAACAGATTCTGAGGTCTGATGTCTGTGCTCTCTAAAAAACCTTTTGGTTGTCTCATCAGCTCTTGGTTGGGGCTGAGTATGAATCTCTGTCTTTTGCCCCAAGTCTGTGAGTAAATAAACCTGAGTGATTAAGATGTCATAGTGAAGCAAGAACTCCCAGGTTGGGTTGGGTGGGGTTGTACCCCTCTTCTGGGCACATAGCTCTGTCTTCCTGGCTCCTCCTGAGGATTCACCTCCTCACTTCCCTGTGCACCTGGACCCCAATGTTCTCCACACTGACCCCACACCAGCCCGTGGGGTCTCTCTGGTCCTGAGAGCTGGCTGCACCTACTTTTGCCCACATACCTGCTTTGGTCCCCATAACCCCAAGGGGAAGGTTCCCTGCTCAGCTGGCAATCTAGTCCCTGTGTGGGGTTCAGTATGTCCCCTCAATTCACATCTCCCTGGAATCTCAGAAAGTGAGCTTATTTGAAAATAGGGTCTTGAGTGATGTACACAGTTAAATTAAGATGAGATATACTGGATAAGGATGGGCCCTTATATGAAGGGAGGAAGGTATGGGGAGACCAGGGCAGAGATTGGAGTGATACAGCCACAAGCCAAGGTAGCTGGAGCAAGGAGAGACATGGCAGGGATCCTCTCTTACAGACTTCAAAGTGTCTTGCCAACACCTTGATCACAAACTGCTGACTTCCAGAAATGTGAGAGGATATATTTCTAGTGTTTTAAGTTATAGCAACCACAGGAAACTAATACACCCCTACAGATCTGACTTTTATCCATCCCGGACAAAAACCCCCACCCTCTGTGCAGGCTGGTTTATGGAGACCTTTAGATTTGGACTTAAAAAGTGACCATCACAGGGTCTCCCTGGTGGTGCAAGGGGTTAAGGCTCAGCACTATGAAGCATCTGCAGCATGAGTTCAAACCCTGGCCAAGGAGGTGACCCACATGGCGCAGCAGACCTTTTCTATCTTGCCTGCTGCTCCCCTCAGCAGTGGATTTCTGTTCTGTTCCCCAATGTGACTCTGGTGAATCCTCTCACCCCCCACACCTCTGGCCTGTACCCCAGTTCTTGTATGCATAAATAAATCTTTAAGTGACCGTCACAAACTTTAAATCAGTGGCCAAGAGTCAGAACCAGACTTTCCATGGGTCACTGGTCCTTGCTAAGAGAGGAGCCCAAATAGGTGTGAAAAAAAAGGTTGAGGGGCAAGGTTGGAGTTAATGTGGCCCCTCATCCCCCAAATCTCATGAACAGAACAAGCCTGATGTTTTAGAGACTGACCGTGTCTCGTGTGTTTCACCTTTCATTCCTTTCTGTAGCCGAGTAGTGTTCCATTGTGTGACTGGACCACAGTCTAATCGTTCACCAGTTAGTGGATCTTTAGGTTATTTCCAGCTTTTGGCCATTGCAAGGAAAGTTGATATGACTATTCTTGTACAAGTTGCTGTGTGGCTATCTGCTTTCATTTCTCTTGGGTCCATTCATAAGCGTGAAATAGTTGTATCCTACAACAGGTGCATGGTAATTCCTCACTTAACATCATTGATAGGTTCTTGGGAAATACAACTTTAAGCAAAATGAGGTAGAACAAAAGAAGACCTTTGAATAATATAATTTCAGGCTATATCACCCAGGATTGCTTTTTCTCAGCAATGTTCTAATGAAACAACATAGAATGAAGTTAACGTTATTTGTGGATCTGCTAGGTGTTTAAGAATTTGAGAAAATGCCAAACTGTTTTCCAAAAGAGCTTGTCTCATTTTAAGTTGTCACCAAAAATGGGTAAGACTTCAATTGCTCCACATTCTCGTCAGCACTTACTATGGCTATCCTTTTAAATTTGGCCATTCTAATGGGTATGTGATATTATCCATATAGTTTTGGGCAAATGTCTATTCAAATCTTTTGCCCAGTTTTAATTTCATGGTCTACCCCTCTTATTATTGTAAGATTTTTGTATTCTGGATACAAATTCTCTGTTGGTCATATACATTGCCAATGTTTCTCTCAACTTGTATGTATTACTATTTAATTGCTTACAATTGCCTTTGGAAGAGCAGAATTTGTGGTTTTGACTTAAAGTTATCAAGTTTTTTTCTTTTTCTTCCCTTTTTTTGTGGTAAAATATACACAGTGGGAAACTTCCCAGTTGAACGTTTTTACGCGTGCACTTCGGTGGCATTAAATACACCCACGTTGTTGTGTAGCTATCACCAAATCCATCTCCAGGACTTTTTAATCTGAAACCAAAACTCTCTCTCTAAGCATCCATGCCCCATCCCCTCTAGCCCTGGCGGCCACATTCCTATTTTCTGTCTCTATGGACATGACTCCTCTTGAGACCAAATAAGTAAATCACACAGCATTTGTCCTTTTTTGTGTCTGGCTTATTTCATTTAACATGTTATCTTAAGGTTCATCCCGCTATAACATATGTGAGAATTTCCTTTAATGTCAAGACTGACAATATTCCATTGAATTCCCTTCTATCCATTTGTCTAGCAATAGATATTTGGATAGTTTCTAGTGACTGTGAATAAGTCTGCTGTGAACACTGATGTAAAAACATGTGTTCATATTTGCTTTTGATTCTTCTGCGTAGCTATCTAGAAGCAGAAATTCTAGATCATATAGTCTTTCAATGTTTAACATTTTTTAAAGATTTATTTATTTATGCATACAAGCACTGGGGTACAAGCCAGAGGAGTGGGGGTGGTGAGAGGATTCACCACAGACAGCGGGGAGCAGAACAGGCAGATCAACTGAAACACACTGCTGAGGGGAGCAGCGGGGAGACAGGAGAGGTCTGCCGTGCCATGTGGGTCCCCTCCCTGGGATCCAGCAGCAGGGATCGAACTCGTGCTGCAGTGGCTGCGGTTTGCTTCATGGTGCGTTGCTTAACCCACTGCGCCACCAGGGAGGCCCTCAATGTTTAACATTTTTTAAGAACTGCCATGCTATTTTCTACAATGATTGCACTATTTTCTATTCCCACCAGCTGTGCACAAGTTTCAGTTTTTCCACATCATTGACAACACTTCTTACCTTCCAGTTTGTTTTTATAATAATGAATGTGAAACAGTATATCATTGAGGTTTTGATTTACATTTCACTAATGATTACTGATGTTGAACACTTTTATCATGTGTTTATTGGTCATTTATATATCTTCTTTGAAGAAATATCTATTCAAGTCCGTTGCCTGTTTTTAAATTTGGGTTATTTCTTCTTTTGTTGAGTTTAGAAGATATTTATTCTGGGTATTAATCCTTTATCAGATACATGATTTGCAACTATATTCTTTATTTATAAGATGTATTTTTTTTTGCATACAAAAGCTGGGGTACAGGCCAGAGATGGAGATGGGTGAGAGGATTCACCAGAGGCAGAGTGGGGAGCAGTACAGGCAGACTGACTGAAGTGCACTGCTGGGGGAGCAGCGGGCGAGACAGGAGGTCTGCTGCACCACGTGAGTTACCATTCTGGCCAGGGATTGAACTCATGCTGTAGTGGCTGCTGATGCTTTATAGTGTGGCGCTTAACCTTTGTGCCACCAGGGAGGCCCCAATTTGCAACTATTTTCTCCCTTTCAGTAGGTTATCTCTGTTGATATTGTCCTTCGAAGCACAAAATTTTAAAAATTTCTGTGTCCAATTTTTTTTCATTACCTATGCTTTGGTTTCATATTCAAGAGATCATTGTCAAATCCAGTGTTATAAAGTTTTTCTTCTATGTTTTCTTCTAGGAGTTATATAGCCTCAGCTCTTGCATTTAGGTTTTTGATGCATACTGAGTTAATTTTTGTGTATGATGTAAGCAAGGGTCTAACTTCATTCTTTTGTTTGTAGACATCCAGTTTTCCCAACACAACTTGAGACTCCTTTCCCCATAGGTTTTGCACTTTTGTCAAAATTCATTTGACGATGTATGTGAGGGTTATTTCTGAGGTTTTTTTAAAATTCTTTTGTATTGGTCTATATTGTTGTGACTATTTGGGGTCACAGTCCATATGAATTTGACTATTTCTGCAAAAGACTCCATTGGGATTTTGATGGGAATTGCACTGAATCTATAAAGTGTAGTGTTTATATCTTGACAATAGTAAGTCTTCCAAAGCACAAAAATGAGGTATCTTCCGTGCAGGTTCTCTCTTTTGGGTTAGGCCCTCGGCGCCGGCAGCATGGGCAAGTGCCGCGGTCTTCGTACTGCCAGGAAGCTCAGACGCCACCGACGAGATCAAAAGTGGCATGATAAACCGTACAAAAAAGCCCACTTGGGTACTGCCCTAAAGGCCAATCCTTTTGGAGGCGCTTCCCATGCAAAGGGAATCGTGCTAGAAAAAGTGGGAGTTGAAGCTAAACAGCCAAATTGTGCCATCCGGAAGTGTGTCAGAGTCCAGCTGATCAAAAACGGGAAAAAAATTACAGCCTTTGTTTTTTTTTTTTAAAAGATTTATTTATTTATGCATACAGGAGCTGGGGTACAGGCCAGAGGTGTGGGGGGTGAGAGGATTCACCACAGACAGCGGGGAGCAGAACAGGCAGATCAACGGAAGCACACTGCTGAGGGGAGCAGCGCGCGAGGCAGGAGAGGTCTGCCGCGCCATGTGGGTCCCCTCCCTGGCCGGCAGCAGGGATCGAACTCGTGCTGCAGTGGCTGCGGTTTGCTTCATAGTGCGTTGCTTAACCCTCTGCGCCACCAGGGAGGCCCAAAAATTACAGCCTTTGTACCCAATGATGGTTGTTTGAATTTTATCGAGGAAAATGATGAAGTTCTGGTTGCTGGATTCGGTCGCAAAGGTCATGCTGTTGGTGACATTCCTGGAGTCCGCTTTAAGGTTGTCAAAGTAGCCAATGTCTCCCTTTTGGCCTTATACAAAGGCAAAAAGGAAAGACCAAGATCTTAAGTTTCAGTGGTGAAAAGACAGTAGCAATAAATTGTCACACGTCAAAAAAAAAAAAAATGAGGTATCTTTCTATGTATTTGCCAATTTTAGTTTCTTTCAACAAAGTTTTATAGTATTCAGTGTATATATGTTTTTAGCTCCTTGCCTGTTTATTTGCAAGTATTCTATCATTTTATGGTGTTATAAATGAAGTTGTTTTCTTATATTCATTTTCAGATGATTTATTATTAGTGTATATCAATGCAACTGATTTTTATGTATTGATTTTTAAAAAGATTTATTTATTTATGCATACAAGCACTGGGGTACAGGCCAGAGGTGTGGGGAATGAGAGAATTCACCAGACAGAGTAGGGAGCAGAACAGGCAGGTCAACTGAAATACACTGCTGAGGGGAGCAGTGGGCGAGGCAGGAGAGATCTGCCAGGCCATGTGGGTCCCCTCCCCGGGTGGCAGGGATTGAACTCGTGCTGCAGTGGCTGCGGTTTGCTTCATAGTGTGTTGCCCAACACATTTCGCCACCAGGGAGGTCCCCCTATATGTTGATTTGTATTAAACAAATTTGATGAACTGGGTTAGTAGTACTGACAGTTGTTTTGTTGTTGTTTTAGTGAAATATTCAAGATTTTTTACAAATAAGATCATGTCCCCTACAAGAGATAGTTTTACTTCTTGTTAAATTTGGATGCCTTTATTTCTTTTTCATAACTAATTGCTTTGGCTATAACTTCCACTATGGGGCCTCCCTGTTGGCACAGTGGGTTGAGCGACGCACTATGAAGCAAACCACAGTCACTGTAGCATGAGTTTAATCCCTGCCACTGGCCAGGGAGGGGACCCACATGGCTCAGCAGACCTCTCCTGCTGTGCCCACTGCTCCCCTCAGCAGTGTACTTCCGTTGATCTGCCTATTCTGCTCCCCGCTCTGTCTGTGGTGAATCCTCTCACCCGCCCCCCACACCTCTGGCCTGTACCCCAGTGCTTGTATGCATAAATAAATAAATCTTTTAAAAAAAAAAAAAGAAGCTATGTTGTTAAGAGTCAGACTTTTTGTATAATGTAAGGGGGTCACCCCCTGGCTGGGCATCGAACTTGTACTTCAGTGGCAGCTGATGCTTCATAGTGTGGTGTTTAACCCCTTGCACCACCAAGGAGACCCCACATCATTTTTTTAAAGAGCAGTTGGATTTACCAAAAACAACAGAAAGTCCAGAGATTTCCCATATACTTCTGTCTCTGCCCACCCATTTCTCCTATTCTTAGCATCTTTCATTAGTGGGGTGTATTTATTATAAATGAGGAGTGATTGCTACAGTTATTAACTACAGTCCACAGGTTACACGAGGGTCTCCTCCTGGCACTGCACGTTCCATAGGTTTTGACAAAAGCACAAAGCCACGCATCCACCATCACAGTGCCATAGAGAACGGAATAGTACCACAGTCCTAAATGTTCCCTGGGTGCTGCTTTTATTATATTAGCTTCTTTATCAGTTCTGTCCATTTCATTTGTTTATTCTTTTTTATTTTCTAGCACTGATAATATCATCTGGTCTCAATTCTTTTTCCTGTCTTATTGTGTTGTCCAACACCTCTGCCTCAGCACTAAATATCGGCTATCATGGTGGGCATCCTGCCTCGTCAGCAAATATGTCACCTCCTCTGTTTCACCATCCAACTCAATGGGGATAATTCCTTTCCAGCCACAATCTTTGATCAGACTAATCTCTTCCTACTTCCCATTCCCAAAGACTTTTTAAAATAATCAGAAGTGATTACTGAATGTTTTCCATCGTGGTGAGATGATTATTTGGTATTTTCCTCCTTTCGTCTCTTCATTGAGTAAATGGAGCTTTCTGAGGCTAAACTTCTCTTGTCTCCTTGGAATAAAAGCCTGCATCCTCCTGGTATGTTGTCTTTTAGAGCACAGCTGAACTCAATTTGTTGATGTTTTATTTAGCATTTTTGCATGTACCCTGGCTCCTGACCCTTCCCTAGCATCTCCGTACCCTGCAGCTAAGCTGATTTTCACAGGGCTCAGGAGAGGGTCTGCTGGAACATCTGCTGGAACTCAACTGGGTGACTTCCACCCAGACCCAGACCCACACCCCCAAGCGCCACCCCTCCTAGTGACCCTGTGCCCTGGGAAGGACCCTCACTCTCTGCTCCTCCTTCCTTTGTAGCCCATTCCCCAGGCCTGCTGACTGTTTCCCTACTTGGAGAGGCAGGAGGGGGCAGGAGCAGTCACATAGCTCCCTGCAGCTCCAGTGGGCCCCAGGCTGTCCCAGTCTCCCCTGCTGATCTTGGCATCCACAACTGAGGCCAAGATAGAAGCTCCAAATTCTTGTTCATTCTGGTGTGGTGGGAGAGCAGCAAAGTCAGACTGAGCAGAAGACAGGATCTGCCAGGACTCAGTTGAGTCTCCACCGGTGCAGCCCCACCAGCCGCCTCCACGACTTGTGCTGGCTTCAGGTTCAGCTGACTGCAGACACACACGGGCACAGTGATGCGAGGCTGAGGAACCAGACTACATCTGTCCTCCCAGGCTAAGTCTCAGACTGGGGCTGGCAATTGGGATGCTCCCTACACTGGCAGGTCCTCAGAGGGCTGCTCGACTCAAATCACCCCACCCACCAATGCAGAATCGCCAAGAAATTGCTGTGCAATGTGAATCCAGCTGCTCACGCTCTCTGGGTTACTCAGGTCATTTTCTCCTGCCGGGGTAATAGGTCACTCAAAGAACAGTCAAACGCGTGGTTGTCTCCGCAACACAGAGCTCTCACGTCATTAAGAAAGACAAAAGTGGGGCACAAGTGGTTGAGCACCGCACTGTGAGGTACCTACAGCCCCTGCAGCGCGAGTTCGATCCCTGCCGCCGGCCAGGGCGGGACCCACGTGGCGCGGCAGACCGCTCCTGCCTCCCCGCTGCTGCCCTCCGCCGTGTGCTTGATTCAATCCACCTGTTCTGCTCCCCGCTCTGTCCCTGGTGAATCCTCTCACCCCCACTCCTCTGGCCTGTTCCCCAGTGCTTGTGTGCATAAATAAATAGATCTTTCCCAAAAAATGGAAGAGTGAGAATAAATAAATGAAAGTTAAATAAAACATTAAAAAAAAAGAAAGACAAAAAATCTAAGACAGATTTTCTTTTTCTTTTAAAAAAATGAATATTCATTCACATTACTTTGAAATTTACTTTTTTCCTTCAAAAATAAATCATAGAAATGTATCTGGGCAGTAATAATAAATCTTATTCTTTTTTTGATTTTTTTGATTTGGCTTTTCCTTTACCACACAATGTTACGTTTAAAGTGTCAGATTATTTTGTGAAGTTTCTTATAATAGTGTGCGGTCTCCCACAGCTCCCATGCTTGATAGAATAAAAAAAAACATGAATGCAATTAGGGGAGAAATGTGAATAGTGTTAGAGGGGTGTGGACTTAAGGGCATTAGAAAATGGGAGCTTTTTAGCTGGAACCAGACATCCTGACAAGCCTCCCTTCCACCCCCCAGCCCCAGATTCTATTCACTCAGGCTCTCCCCTCCCTGCCCTCTGGCCTCTTTCCTAACTTTCCATGCCCTTGGGATCTAATATCAGCCTCCCTCCCTGGCTCGCAGGCACCCTAGGGCTCCCTATTGCCCTCAGAACATGGTGGCATGAAGCCAGCTCTGATTCTCTGCCTCCCCCCCTTCTCTCCCTTGTCATGCCCATGATCCTCGCTTTGCTGTTTACAGCTAAACTTTGACTTCTGGAGGGTTTGGAGCCCCAGTTTCCTAGTCCACAAAAATCGTTATGTGTCCCAAGGAAATGGATGGTTTGGGGTGCTGCCCTTTGCTGCAAGTATTGCCCGGGGGACTCCAGGCAAGACTGCTGGTGGAAGATCCTGTTTGATATAGAGAAAGAGGCACCAATTAGCCAGTATCAGGGCAAAGTCAAAATACACCCAGGTGTGTAAGTGGGAGTTCACAGATTGCAGTCCAGTGGGGAGAAGGGTGAAGTCCAGAAGCAAACAGCAGCTTTGTGTCCCTAAGTGCCCTGGTCCCGCCCAGCCCCACTGGCTACCACCACCCATACCAAGGTGCGGGGTGTTTGCTCAAACATTTCTTTCAAGACAAGAGTCTGCAGAGGCCTGTGCCCTTTAGCCAGAGTCAGACTTGGGGAAGGGTGGTGGGGAGGAGAAAGGTGCTAGGCAGGGCTGCTGGTAGGACCTAAAGGCGCCCCTTCAGGCCAAAGGACTGTGGTAAATAGCACAGACACTGCTCAGAGCGAGGGCCTCAGACTCCCAATCTCCAACCTGAAAACACTGTGAGTGTGAGAGGCCAGACACAAAAGTCTCATAGTGGGTGATCCATTGATATGAAAAGTCCAGAATGGGCAAACCCATAGACAGAAAGCAGATTAGTGGCTGTCACTGGGGTAGGAGGATGGGATTGGGGTAGGAGGATAGGGACAAAGTCTCATTTTGGAATAATGGAATGTTCTGGAACTAAATAGAGGTGGTGTTCGCACAACATGGTGAATATATTAAATGCCACTGAATTGTACATTAATTGGTTAACTTGATGTCCTGTGAATTTAGCAATCATGAACAAGTGATGATGCTAAAAATCACAGTTACTATGGAAAATAGTATGGGAGTTTCTCAACAAGCTAAGCATCGAATTACCATATGACCCAGCAGTTCCACCTTGGGGTATGTGCCGAAAAGAACTGAAAATGAGCACCCATATTTGCAGCAGTATTAATCACAACACCACAAGGGAGAAGCGACTCAAGTGTCCATCCATGGATGGACAGAGAAGCAAAGTGTGGTGTAGACACATATTGGAATATCACTCAGTCTGAAAAGAAGGAAATTCTGGCACACACTACAGCATGGATGACCCTTGAGGACATTGTGTTGAGTGAAATAGTCATCACATGGCTGAATCAAGAAGATGTGGGGCATATACACGATGGAATACTATTCAGCAATCAAAAAGATAAACTCGAGTCATTTGTAGAAACATGGATGGAGCTAGAAGGGATGATGCTCAGCAAAATAAGTCAGAAGGCAAAAGAAAAATACCAGATGATTTCACTCCTAAGAGGAGTATAAGGGAACCAAATAAGGGACCAAGGAAAAAAAATAATAACAATGAAAAAAACAAAAACAAAAAGACAAGGACAAATCAGGAACACTTGGGGTGGGGTGGGGAGGGAATGGGAATGGGGAAGAGCACAAGGGACTGAGGTGATGGTGCACTGGTGAAATGGTGGTGGGAAATGGGGACCACAATTGATGTCAAATATATATAAATAGGGGTCTCCCTGGTGGCGCAGTGGGTTAAGCAACGCACTATGAAGCAAACCGCAGCCACTGCACCACGAGTTCGATCCCTGCTGCCGGCCAGGGAGGGGACCCACATGGCACAGCAGACCTTTCTTGCCTCACCCACTGCTGCCCTTGGCAGTGTGTTTCAGTCAGTCTGCCTGTTCTGCTCCCCGCTCTGTCTCTGGTGAATCATCTCACCCACTCCCCCTGCACCTCTGGCCTGTATCCCAGCTTTTGTATGCATAAATAAATAAATCTTTTTAAAAAATCTAAAATATATATATATAAATAAATAAAAAGAAATAAGTCATCACAAATGGACAAATACTGTTTGATCCCACTCATGAGGGGCCTGGAGGAGTGAGATTCTTAGAGTCAGAAAGTAAGATGGTGGTGCCAGGGGCTGGGGAAGAGGGGTGAGGAGTGACTGGTTAACAGGGACAAGGTTCCATTTTGGAAGATGAGAACACTCGAGATGGAATGGTTACGCAACTATGTGAGTAAACTTAATGTCCCTGAACTGGACTCTTTAAAATGGCTCGAAAGGTAGATTTTATGTGTATATTTTACTCCAATTTAAGAAAAGAAAAAATCTAGAGCCTTCAAATCTCAGGTCCCTAGAAGCCGACTGTGCTGGGCAGAAACCTCTTACCGTGTCCCTCTGAGCTCCCCCGCTCAGGAGGGAGGGGGGCGGGGGCAAGGGGGGCTGGTGTGTTGCCTGCAGCGCCCTCTCCAGCGTCCTGGCCCCACCCGGAGCTCTGCTCAGACGACGCTGCGGGTGCGGGTTACTGACCCACATGGCACAGCGGCGGTTCAAGGTCGGGCTTGCTTTTGGGTTTGGGCTCCTGCTGGTTTGGTGACTGGAGTTCAAGGAAATGCGGTTTTGCTTTGGACTGGGCGCAAGCAGGAAGTGGGGACACATCTCCATTTGGACATCTTGATTTTTATCTAGAAGACAGGAGGAATGGGGCAGGGCCCGCTGTAACTGTGAGAAGCAGCAGTGGCATCCTCCTGGTCGCGGGAGGGGGGCTCTCGCCATGTCTGTGGTTTGTTCTTGTTCTGGTCTGTTCTCAAGCGTGATCGTAAAGTGGTCGCCTTTTCTTTTCTTTTCATTTTTATTATGAAAAGACTATAGACATACAAGACATAGCAAAAACAGCACAGACAGATCCCCCTATACCCACCACCCAGCTACCCATAATATTAACATCAGCATCTTTAGTACATTGTCAAAACCAGGACACTGAAGTAGCTCAGTGCAACTAACTAGGCCGCTCAGGGTACAGTAAGTTCTTGGAAACCTGGACTTTAAGCAAAAGGACATATAATCAAACCAATTTGACCACAGGCTAGTTGTATCAAACAAGAGTTAAGTTCTTTTTTTTTTTTTTTTAAAGATTTATTTATTTATGCTTACAAGCACTGGGGTACAGGCCAGAGGTGTGGGGGTGGTGAGAGGATTCACCACAGAGACTGGGGAGCAGAACAGGCAGATCAACAGAAGTACACTGCTGAGGGGAGCAGCGGACACAGCAGGAGAGGTCTGCTGCGCCATGTGGGTCCCCTCCCTGGCTGGCAGCAGGGATCAAGCTCGTGCTGCAGTGGGTGCGGTTTGCTTCATAGTGCATTGCTTAACCCACTGCGCCACCAGGGAGGCCCAAGAGTTAAGTTCTAATGACAAATTTCTAATCACAAATATATCACCAAGTTTCTAATGAACCCCAGATACTTTTTTAAAAAAATTTATTTATGCATACAAGAACTGGGGTACAGGCCAGAAGTGTGGGGGGTGAGAGGATCCACCCGAGACACTTAAATATGGGTGTGTATTTTTCTTACATAACAGGAAAGACAGACTGGTGTCCTTTCACCTAGTCTACAAAGTCACACACGTTTTCTTTTTTGTCTCCACCATCTTGAGTGTCTTCTCTTTATCCTAATGCTTGTAGCTTCCTGGCTACAAAATGACTGCCAACTGCAACTCCCCTTTTTCAGGATGAAAAACAGCTTTCCTAGAAATAGCCACTGCATGCTTCCAGCCATGGTTATCCTGCAAGGGAACTAGGAAGTCGGGAAGTAGGAGACCTTCTAGTCTTGTTACCTAATCTTGGAAGTGACATTTCATCACTTCTGTTGGGTGATGTTCATTAAAAATAAGTCAGTAGGGGCCTCCCTGGTGGCACAGCGGGTTGAGTGCCACACTGTGAAGCAGCTGAGTTTGACCCCCGGCCAGGGAGGGGACCCACATGGCGCAGCAGACCTCTCCTGCCTCGCCCACTGCTCCCCACCCCTCACCCGCTGCTCCCCTCGGCAGTGTGTTTCAGTGGATCTGCCTGTTCTGCTCTCCGCTCTGTCTCTGGTGAATCCTCTCACCTCCTGCAACTCTGGCCTGTACCTGAGCTCTTGTTTGCATAAATAAATAAACTAAAAAAAAGTAAGTCAGTAAACGCAGCCCATGTTCCAGAGCAGGTGATCCCACAAATGCATGAACACCCAGGAGTGGGGGAATCTACAGAGCCCGCCTTAAAGCTGTACCCTCATATTCTTCCGAATCAGGAGCGTGACTGACCAAACCCAGGCAAAGAAAACATGCCCACGGGTCAGCGGGGTCTTTGCTAGTGACGCTGTGGCCTTGCCCTTTTTTCCAGGTCACAAACTCTTCTCCTTGATCTGCAGTGTTGCTGCAAGTGCTCGCCTCAGCATGGACGCCCGGAGATTGGCTACCGGGAAATCAACACTGGTGCATGAACTGAAGTGGTTATGTGGGGCTCCCAGAAGACAAGCTGAGTCCTCTGGAGAAGCGGCAAGAGAAACACCAGGCTCCAGCGGGAATGCAGTGTCGTTCTCCACCGCGGGTGCGAGCCTGACGCTGGTCTCTCTCTCTCTCTCTCTCTTTTTTTTTTTAAGATTTACTTATTTATGCACACCCAGAGTCATGGGAGGTGAGAGGATTCACCAGAGACAGAGTGGGGACTGAGGTACACTGCTGAGGGAGCAGCGGGCGAGGCAGGAGAGGTCTGCTGCACCATGTGGGTCCCCTCCCTGGCCAGGGATTGAACCAGCGCTGCTGTGCCGCGGACACTTCACAGTGCGGTGCTCAGCCTGCTGCGCCACCAGGGAGGCCCCTGACTCTGGTCTCTTAAAGGGAGATTTTTTACAACTGGACATGACCAGCAAGCCCTGGAAAGCAGGTGGGCTGCCTCACTGCGAACACTCTGATTATTATAGTGAAAATAACCCCTCGCTTGTTCCCACTCATTTTTTTTAAAGATTTATTTATTTATGCATACAATAACTGGGGTACAGGCCAGAGGTGCGGGAGGTGAGAGGATTCACCAGAGACAGAGTGGGGAACAGGCAGATCAACAGATACACACTGCTGAGGGGAGCAGTGGGCGGGGCAGGAGAGGTCTGCTGCACCATGTGGGTCCCCTCCCCAGCCAGCAGCAGGGATTGAACTTGTGCTGCAGTGACTGTGTTTTGCTTCATAGTGCATTGCTTAACCCACTGCGCCACCAGGGAGGCCTCTCTCTCTTTTTTTTTTAAATGGAAACAAACTTTAATACAATTAGGGTACAATACAGAAAAGATAAAAGATATAATTACTAAATCAAGCACCCAAAGTTGCCCATCCCCTGGAGGGTAAAAGTCCAGCCAAACAGGATTGGCCCAAATCAAGGCCCAAAAGCCTGCCACACGTCTAAAGCACCTTTCAGTGGAGACCCATAGAAAAGGGTCAGAAAGAGTCAGACAAATCTGGGAGGAAAAGAGCAAAATCAAAATCAAGATGACAGCTGCCATTGTTCACCTCCCCACGGGTCTCTCACCCGCATCTGTTCCAACCAGTCCAGGACCAAGAAGCAAGCTCAGTTTTTTCATGTTTTTCTGCTCCATGTGCTTCCTCCAGGTCTCCTTTGCTCTCACTCTTGACAAAGTGAGCTTGTTGATGGGTTGTGATGACCTCAGCACAGCACCTTGTTGGCAGAAAATGGAGATCAGTTCTTACAGGCTGAGTCGGGATTAAGTAGGGCACTGAAATGTACACGCAAGGAGGGGCCTACAGAAAGAAATCTATATAGTTTTCTGAGTAACTTAGTTCCACAAAGTGGCTTAAAGCAACAGAAATTTATTTTGATTCCTTCAGTTTAAAATCAAGTTTTGGCAGGGAGGTACCTTCTGGAAGCTCAAAGAGAAACTGTTCTGTGCCCTTCTCCCATAATTCCTAGTTTATAACCAGGTCACTGCCTGCATCCCCACATGGCCCGCTCTGCGTGTACCCGCATCCCTTTTCATGTAAGGACAGCTGCCATTGCTTCAAGTCTCCCTTTCATCAAGAAAGAACATATTTTACCTTGATGACATCTGCAGAGTTTATTTCCAAATAAGGTAATATGCACAGATACCAGGATTTGAACTTACTGTTTCAGAGGATAAGAATTCCTCTTTCCCCATTCTTTCTGCCTTGAATGTGAGTGTGATGCCTGGGAGGGGGCAGTCATTTTGCAAGCAGAAGGTAACAAACACGAGGACAATGAAGACTCGCTAATGATGGTGGAGAAGAATGTCTTGTGGCTTTGTAGACTCGCCAAAGGACACCAGTGGTTGCCTAATTCTGAGTTTCTTGTTACATAAGAAAGCACGTCCAGGTCTTTATGTGGAAAAAAAAACCCTCAACTTTCTACATTTACCTTCTATCAATACACTGTTCAAAGGCATAGTCGTTATACTTTAGCAGCAGGGAAATGTGGGGAATGAAGCTGTGGCAACCACCTACTATTCGAGAACTGTAGCGAAAGAATGAAAAATGCACACCATTGCTGTTCTTGTGTAAGGAGCAGAAGAAAACCTTGGCGGCCCCTAGTTCAGAGTGATGACAAGGAAAAGCACAGTAAGAAAACTCTCAGTCATTTAACAGTGAGTGTCAACTTAGGATAATGACAAGATGAGGAGTAGAATGAAGGGAAAGTAAGAGAAAATGTGAAATTAGAAAGTTTATTTTGTCTTGTCTCCTTGGGCTTGATTTCATGGTCTTGGGGGTGAACAATGGGGGTGGGGCTTATCATTGCCTCCAGCTGTTTCTGGAATATTCTAAGAATCCTCCATTTCAGGTCTCCTGATGGAATGGCAAAGCAGCAGTCAGGATAATTTGATGTATTGCTTTTTCAGTTGGGAAGCACAGATCTTACCTTTTCGGTGTAGACTGTTGACCTTTGATAAACAGCTGGTATTTTACCATCAAAATGGATTCAAACCCATTGGGAATAGCAGAGGAACTGCAGTTCACAGGAAGCACACTATAGCAGAGATACAGGCAAGTTCAGCAAACAGCAGAGAGGAACATTATTTTACAGAGAAAAAAGGAGGAAGCTGGAGGGTGTTGTTGGTTTTTTTAAGATTTCTTTTATTTATGCATATAAGAACTGGGGTACAGGCCAGAGGTGTGGGGGTGAGAGGATTCACCAGACACAGAGTGGGGAGCAGAATAGGCAGATGGACTGAAGCACAGTGCTGAGGGGAGCAGCAGGCACGGCCATGTAACAGGAATCGAACTCGTGCTGCAGTGGCTGTGGTTTGCTTCATAGTGCATTGCTTAACCCACTGTGCCACTGGGGAGACCCTCCTGGAGGGATTGTTCTGAATGAAAATCTATTGGTGGAAAGTGGGAGTTCAGGGTGGTGACAACCTTTGATTGACTGAGTTGCTGGGAGAGAAGGAATCTTTTTCTTACAGCATTGATTTCTCTTCCCTTTGGTGCCTTTTGGGGCCTCTTGTTGAGGTCTATAATTGATATTCAAGCGGCAGCTACAGCTCCCCCTTTATTCATAAAGATTTCCTTTATTCCATTTCCCAAGAATCTTACGTTCGTGCTTGAAGTCCTTTCCCTTGAATCTCAAGGGTAGAGTTCCTCTGATGCCTTTTTTTTTTAACATGAGGAAGGGCAGTACAGCAAGACAGCACTTGATACTGCTTTGCCAGTCCTGAATATTTCTTTAAGATTTATTTTTATTTATTTATGCATATAAGAACAGGGGTGTAGACCAGAAGTGCAGGGGGTGAAGGTCTTCACTAGAGACCAAGTGGGGAGCAGAACAAGCAGAACTACTGAAATACACTGCTGATGGTGAGGCAGCAGAGGTCTGTTGTGCCATGTGGGTCCCCTCCCTGGCTGGGGATCGAACTCGCACTGCTGTGCAGTGGATGCTTCACAGTGTGGCACGCAACCCGCTGCACCACCAGGGAGACCCACGGGATGAGCTCTTATTCAGCTAAACTTGTCACCTTTTTATTTCTCAAAAAACAATCTCATTTCTCTCCAGCCAACTCAGACCTGAAGTCTCTGTCTTCATCACCTTAAGTTCCCACCAAGTACAGTTCCTATCTCAGCGCTGTAGGCTTTAGAAGGAACCAGAAAAGCATCATGGTTCCCACCAGGACACCTTTGGGGTGCTGCCTGCAGCCTCTCTCCATGAGGGACGTGCGTGACCGAGCAGGTGGAAGGATGCGGGGCTGCACCAGGGGAGCTGGGTTGGCACCTGGCTCGGAGGCACCAAGCTCTCTAGTCTTTTCCAAAGCCCACCTCTCGAGGCGTCAGGCTGCTTATGTGGGTGATGTGGAAAAGCAGCAGGTGTGTGTCGGTGATGAAGTACAGGCATCACGTGAGTCTCTTGCAATATTTAGTCCCATTAGCCTGTGAGTGGGGCGGTTGTAGGCCATGGTGGGGAGCACCCCAAGTTTAACCTGTGATCTGGCTCAGCTCCCCCCGGACTGCAGTCAAGGCCTGCCCTTTTCTTTCTCACTTAACATTCACCACCCGCAGCCTTTGCACATGCTGTTCCCTGTCTCCAGGACACCCTTTCCCCGTCCTTCACTTAATTCTGCTGAAATGACACCTTCTCGGAGAAGGCCTCTTTGATCACCCCAGTCTGCCAGTCTGCAAAACCCACTCACAAAGTGGGGCATGTTGTCTGGCCACGGTTGGGATCACAATTACTTGTGGCTTCCTGACCGTGAGCCCTGGACAAGAGGGACCCGTCTGTCTCATTCCCACTGTGTCCCCGGCACAGTGCACAGTGGACCTTCTGTGCTCACTGAGAACAAGAGAATGTCAGAGCCATAGAAGCCGAGACCTCAGGGCTGCCCCCCCGCCCCCCCTGCAGGGTCCTTGGCAGCCGCAGAAGTCACCTTGCAGACTTAGCTTGTTTTGGAACGATTTGCTGGAGCTGCACCCCTCAGTTATGTCAGTCGGCGGTAAAAGGCTCCCTGCCCCAGGAAGGGACGCTAAGCCGGTCTCTTTTTATATTTCATTATTATTTTTTAAACCTGGCTTTTTACCAGTGGAAGTTTAACTATGTGTTATCTTTGGCTCCTCCAGCGACCCGATACTGACAAGAGTCAGTGATTATGCCCCTTCTTCGGGATGACATACACCATTCCAGGGGCGTGGGATCCAGATATCACAGCCAGACAAGGGCAGAAAGCAAACAGAGTCACAGGAAGATGAAGCAAGTCAATGCTGTGACAGAAATAAAAAGCCAGGCCTGGGGACATGGCCTATTCAGGGGTCACAGAGGTCTTTCTCAGGGAGAGACAGGAAGTGAAGGAGCCAGCACGGAGGCAGCTGGGAGCAGAGGGACTAGCACAGGAAAGCTCCCTGAGGCAAGACCGTGCCTGGCACAGGAAAGCTCCCTGAGGCAAGACCGTGCCTGGCGATTTGGACAACGGAGGCTGCTGCAGCCAGGGAGGAGGGAGGCTAGGAAAGAAGGGGGAGATGAGGTAGGGAGGTGAGGGGAGTCATGCAGGGCAGTGGAGCCATCCAGGGCTTCAGAGCAGGAGAGATACGGGGTCCGACAGGTCCCAGGGGTGTCACTCATACTGCCTTTCAGAGAATGGACTCTGTGGTTAACTCGTCCCCTCTTAACTTACTCCCCCGCCCCACCCCTGCAATCTGCACCCAGATTCTCCTCCCACAGCCAAGTCTGGTGTAACCATCTTCAGACCCGCTAGCATGAGTACCGCTGCTGCTCTGGGAGGGCACTGAGGCTTCATAGATGCAGACAATCTAGAATCTAGAACCAACTGACTCCTCACACCTAATTCCTTTTTTTTTTTTTAAAGATTTATTTATTTATGCACATAAGAGCTGAGGTACAGGCCAGAGTCATGGGAGGTGAGAGGAGTCACCAGAGACAGAGTGGGGAGCAGAACAGGCAGATCGACTGAAATACACTGCTGAGGGGAGCAGCGGGCGAGGCAGGAGAGGTCTGCTGCGCCATGTGGGTCCCCTCCCTGGGCGGGGATCAAACTCGTGCTGCTGTGCTGTGGATGCTTCACAGTGTGGTGCTCAACCCATTGTGCCACCAGGGAGGCCCTCTGACTTAATTCTTGGCTATAATAATAAAGTACTTAATATTGCGAGGGGAACAGGTGTGGAGCAATCCAGGAAGGACTGATGAAGACTGTGAACTGCTTGCAGTTACAGTTTGGCTAAATTCAATTCCTGATCTCCCTGAGCTTCAGTTTCCCCACCTGGACAGCACAGAATATATTCCTTTGCCCCTTTCTCCTGGCCCTTCACCCTCAGCTTCCAGGTAGGAGGCAGAGAATGTGGGTCTTCTAAAATGCCTTCAAAGTGCAAAATGCGGGCCTCCCTGGTGGCACAGGGGTTGAGCGCCCCACTGTGGGGCTTCTGCTGTCACTGCAGTTCAAGTTCGATCAATGGCCAGGGAGGGGACTCACATGGCGCAGCAGACCTCTCCTGCCTTGCCCATTGCTCCCCTCAGGAGTGTGTTTCAGTCAGTCTGCCTGTTCTGCTCCCCACTCTGTCTCTGGTAAATCCTCTCACCCCCTGTGCCTCTGACCTGTACCCCAACTCTTGTATGCATAAATAAATTTTTAAAAAAAGGCAAAATGCTAGCAAAGGGCTGGCAACCTTAAAATAATGTCTAAAATTCTTTAGCAAATCAAATAAGTTTATCTGGGAGTAGCCAAAGAACTGCAGCTGGGACATGTAGAGTATGGTTGGACCACTGGCAAGTCCAAGATGCTAAAAGAAGAGCAACATTGATTTGGTTTTAGGAGGAAATTTGGGAGGACTTTTTAGGGGTTTTTGTCCCAAGTTGTAAATTCTATTTTTGAGGCAAACATAACAAAACATTTGGAAAGCTTGAGACCAAGTTTCAGGGTCTGGCCTGGGAGCTTGGGGCAGTGAGTGAGACCACCACCCTCTTCCTGGCCCTGCACACCTAGCCCAGCACCCCAGGACATGCCAAGCAGTAATCTGGGTGTCGCTAGGAGTCTCAGGCTGTCCCAATGTCCAGACATGCACCCCGCACCCAAAAGGAGGAGTGATGCCCCCGGCCCTTGCAATGACTTTGCCACCCACAGGGGACACTGGAGGACACACCCCATGCAGGATGCACAGGACCGTCCTCACTGCGCCCCAGGTCCCAGCCCAGCCTCTGGATCCCACACGCTGGACCCTTGAAGAGGACGGTTTTGAACAAAAGTGCATTGGAGGATGAGTTCAAGGTTGTGGCGGGTTTTCGCTGGCTGCCAGCGTGGGCGCCTGGGTTAGACGATCTCTTCCTGCTGGGGTCTGTCTGCTGCCGTGGAGCCATCATCGCGCACAAGAGTCCTCCCTGTGGCTTCCCTGTCCCTATTTATTTAGGTTTCATTTCTTCATGTTCACACTTGCCCCTTTTTTAAAAAAAGATTTTGTTTATTTATGCACACAAGATCTGGGGTACAGGCCAGAGGCCCGGGAGGTGAGAGGATTCACCAGACAGAGGGGGGAGCAGAACAGGCAGATCTACTGAGTACACTGCTGAGGGGAGCAGCAGGCACCTGGCCGGGGATCGAACTCACGCTGCAGTGGCTACAAAAGTCCCACAATGCAGCACTCAACCCCTTGCGCCATCAGGGAGGCCCCACAGTTCCCCCTTTTGATCAAGGTCTTTCCTTGAGAGCATCACCAATCAAGAGTCAGGTTACCCAATTTTAATGGAATTATGTTTTGTCGCTTGGTGCTAGGAAGGACCTTTCCAGGATGTCACATCCAACATGGAAGGAAAAGCGCATAGTGATGAAAACTTACATTTCAGTAACGAGGAAGGTAGAAGGGGAAACTCTCAGGCATTTTCACCCTTTTTTTTTTTTTAAGATTTATTTACTTGTGCATACAAGAACTGGGGTACAGGCCAGAGGTGTGTGGGGGTGAAGTCATATTACTTTAAATCCTGCTTTGTATCATAATTATTTTCAAACTTTGTACCTATGGCCTGTCAAACCCCTGCAGATACAATGCATCAAATAGAGTGATAAACATCACCCAGTGCTTTGAGATGACTTCCATTGTTTACAACTTTGACAAGATGTATCCTTAAGAGCGAAAATGCAGGCCTCCCTGGCGGTGCGCGGGGTTAAGGCACAGTACTAAGAAGCTATCTGCAGCTACTGCAGCATGAGTTCAATCCCCAGCCAGGGAGGGGACCCACATGGCGCAGCAGACCTCTCCTGTCTCACCTCTCCTGCCTCACCTGCTGCTTCCCTCAGCAGTGTCTTTCAGTCGATCTGCCTGTTCTGCTCCCTACTCTGTCTCTGGTGAATCCTCTCACCTCCTGTGACTCTGGCCTGTACCCCAGCTCTTGTATGCATAAATAAGTAAATCTTTAAAAATAAATAAATAAAACTGCTTTCCCCAACAGGTCAAGTGAGTGTTGTTGGATTGCTGTTGTTTTGGCTGTGAAACTGGTTAGCTCTCCTAATGTGGGGAGAAATTCCTGATTCTCTACTCTTTGGCACTGATTCCAGCCTAAGAGAGAGAAAGGTTCTCCCTGTAGAGACAAACGCATACTCTTGTTTGCTTCCAGGTGGCTGCCGTTCAAGCTGGCGATGAAGGTCTAGCGGGGCGGGCTCTCACGTGTTATGGACGTCAAGAAGGACAGTTGAGCGTTCCAGTCAACACTGGTGTCTCGCTCACCAGCTATCTCGATGTTCACATGCTCATGGCAAACTCCATCCACCTGTGGGTCCTCTACCACAGACAAAAATGAAAACTAGGTGGAGTGCAGAGATTTCAATTGAGTTGGAATTAACGGTCGCACTAGGGATAAGTGAGACTTTTGTTATAGAGAAAACTACAGTGGGTCACTGCAGTGATAGGTCAGGGCTTCTGGTGGGAGAGCCACCCATCAAAAACATTTCCCCTTTATGCGGTAAATTAGAAGTTCAAATAAGAGCATTCTTTCTGAGAGAAAGGGAGCGAGAACAGGGTGAAAAGTAAAAGAAGGGAAGATATACAGGCCTGGTCTGGTCATCTTGGGAAAGCTGTCTCCTACAACTGTCATCTGCCTCAACTCCTAGAAATCATTGCCTTTTAACTCACCAATGGGCTTGTTGGAAGTGTGAGGTGTGCGTTCTAGAGGCTATTCTTTTTTTTTTTTAATTAAAATTTTTTTCTCCTTATTCATGTATATTTGACATCATTTGTGGGTTTTTTCCTTTTATTTATATACATTTGACATCAATTGTGGTCCCCATTTCCCACCACCACTTCACCAGTGCACCATCACCTCAGTCCCTTGTGCTCTTTCTGCCTTCATCCCATTCCCTCCCTGCTCCCACACACAAAGTGTTTCTGATTTGTCTTTGTCTTTTTGTTTTTTTCGTTGTTATTACTCTTTTCCTTGGTTCCCTTATATTCTTCCTAGGAGTGAAACCATTCAGTATTTCTTTTGCCTTCTGACTTACTTCGCTGAGCATCATCCCTTCTAGCTCCATCCATGTTTCTACAAATGACTCTAGTTTGTCTTTTTTGATTGCTGAATAGTATTCCATCATGTATATGGACCACAGCTTCTTGATCCAGTCATCTATTTTTGGGCATTTAGGTTGTTTCCAGGTCTTATCTATTGTGAATAGTGCTGCAGTAAACATAGGGGTGCAGGTATTCTTTTGAATCAGTGTATTTGTGTCTTTGGGGTATATTCCTAGGAGTGGGATTGCTGGATCATATGGAAGTTCCATT
>JAGFMF010011659.1:10124597-10151841 GCA_019455555.1 Galemys pyrenaicus | reverse complement strand
AAAGGTTTTGTATGTTTGTCTTAATGCGGCGGATGGCAGAACCCATTCAGAGAGGGCAGGTTTGGGAGTTCTGGGTGCTCCTCTCCCTGCCCTGTAACAGTTGCAAGTGGATAAGAAGGATCTCTTTCTTCTTCCTGCTGGGGTCTGTGACTGAGACCCCGCCTTTCTTAGCGTCCTTACTCTATTTGATTTAGTTCTCCTTCTGTCATTTTCACGGGGTTAAGAGGCATCGTCCAGGCTCTGCCCTACTTGACTACACCGCTCTGGATCACGTGTGACATCACGGTCACCATCTTTCATTCGGGCGGCAGCCATCTTGGTAAAGGCACTGTTGTAGATTGTTTCTTACTCCTCCTGGCTCGACAATATCTGAAGTGAGAGCAGGGGATAAGGGTTTATAAAATATATCAGCTTCTTCTAGAGAAAAGGGATGGCTGACGACTTTGTCTACAGTAGAGGTCTCAGTCGGCCTTTCCTTTACCACGATGGCTACGGAGCCCAGACGTAAGCAGCGTGCGCCGACAGGAGCCTGTTGCGCACGCGCCACAATGTCGTCACGGACACGCGACCTGGCCGGCGCTGGAGGAAGGAGGTAGGAGCACCCCGGCGCGGGCGGAGCCCGGGTGCGGGGGAAGGAGGAGGGGAGGCGGGGTGCGGGTAGACCCAGCGGGGGCGCCTTGCCTGGGGTCACCCCTCTTGGAGGGATGGAGCTGGGGGTCTCGGAGACTGGGGCACTTCCGGGGCCCAATGTTCACGGCTTGGGTTGGGGCTGTGTCTATATCCCGGAGCTAATGACAGGTACAGAGTGAAAGCGTCGCGTTCGAGGCCACTCAACTCTTACCCAACCCCCCAGCAGCTTCCAGTCTTGGGCGTTACAGAGCTGGGTACTGAGGCCCCCATCTCAAGCACCCGGACGATCTGAACCCAATAGGATTCGCTGGAGAACTTCTTGGAGTATGCTGTGTTTAGCTTCATCTTCTATTCTTGCTATTACTAGCACATCCAGTAAATCACTTGGGGATTGAGTCCCTCCTAGAGGTACCGCTGCCTGGACCCCCCCCCCCACGTGAATTCCCTGCTTCTGTGAACTTTTCCCCACCCAGCCTCATCATCCCCAGAGTGCTTTCACATGCAGATCTACCTGTTCTGCTCTAATGCCACTCCCGTCATCCTGGGAGTAAATCTCTTTCCATCCAGCCTCTTACCTACTCTTGTGGGCTAAGATCATCCAGTTCCATTAGGTCTTTTCTTAGGCGTCTCCTTTAGGAAGCTCTTACACACTCCTGCTTCTCCAAGTTGGGTTTCCCAGTGCCCTGCAGGTCCCCTTTGCAACTGATTGGGTGTTGTCACACCTGTTGTCTGTCTCCCATTCAGTCTCAGAGTCCCAGGTAGGCAGAAAGGCCATTATTGCTGCCTCTTTCCTGGTCCTACATACGTAGATGCTCAGTTCATTTTCTTGAATGACAAAGGGTGTGTGTGTGTACTACATAGAGAAGAAAAGTTGTCTGTATCAGCTCTGGCTGCCATAACAAAATGTCACAGAATGAGTGGCTTAAGCAACAGACATTTGTTTGCTCATAGTTTTGGACCCTGGAATTCCAAGACGAAGGTGCCTATTTGGTTCTAGATGAGCTTCTTTCCAATTTGTGGAATGCCACTATCTCACTGTTCCCACACATGGTAGAGAGAGAGAGCGCTGTCTTATTTGCTCTCCTTCTTTTTTTAAACATTTATTTGTTTATGCATACATGAACTGGGATAGAAATCAGAGGTGTGGGGGGTGAGAGGATCCACCAGAGATAGAGCAGGGAACAGAACAGGCAGATTGACTGAAATACACTGCTGAAGGGAGCAGCAGGCAAGGCAGGAGAAGTCTGCTTCCACATGTGTGTCCCCTCCCTGGCTGGGTATCGAACTCATGCTGCAGTGACTGTGAATACTTCCTAGTGCAGTGCTTAACCTCTTGTGCCACCAGGGAGGCCCAGTCTTTTGCTCCTCTTATAGGGGCACTAACTTTGTTTGATTAGGGCTCCTCCCATGTCACCTCATAATCTTTATCACCTCTTCATGAGCCCTATTTACTAATTCAGTTATACTGTGGGTTAGGTATTCCACATGGGAATTTTGGAGGGACATAAACATTTTGTCACAATGTCCCTGCCTGAAGAGGGGGGGGGTCTAAAAAGACCTTTAAGGCTTTGGGATGGGATTGGAGGTTCTTGAACAACAGGATATGGGAGGAGGGAGTGCTGGGACAGAGTCCCTGTGAGTAGCCAGGGATTTCACAGGGGGAGGGGGCAGAGTCCTATGTGTCAAGGGAGGAAAAGGCTGGGAGAAACTGAAAAAGAAAGTGAGTAGAGAGAACAGAAGCTAAATTTGGACACACCACAAAGTGTGAAATGAATAGTGAGGGGACCCTAGGAATAGACAAAGTTCATTCATTTGCTCAACACATTTATTGCACTCCCACTCTGTTGGGCTTAGGAGACACAACAATAAACAAAGCAGTCCTGGTTTTGCTCTCACAAAACTTCCAGCCTGGTGGGGAAGGCATACATTGGTTTTTTTCCCTTTCTGCTGCCCAAGGATGTCTTAGAATGCACCTGAGACTGTTGGCCAGCGTGTCTGTTGGTTGTTAACTATCACCCAACCCCACTGGATTCCAAACCTCTGACAGGGACCTGCCCAAGGTACCATGTAGATTCCTTCAGTGTTTGGCTCACCCTCTTGCCTGCCCACACAATAACTAGAAATTTTAGACTTTAGAAACCTAAATCAGAATGTGACCTTGCCTTGCTCAAAACTGCCTTACAGCTCCCTGGTGTGTACAGAATAAGATCTTTGTTTTTCCTTGGCCCATAAGCCTACAGCCCTTCCACCTCCCCCTCTCCCCATCTTGATTACCCTGGCCTCCAAGGACACTGTCAAACATGGCCTTATTCATGCCACAGGGTCTTTGCACACCTGCCCTCCCTTGGAACTCTTACCCATTACCCTCAAAGCGCTGAACCTGAGCATCGTAAGATCTCAGTTATTGCCACCCGCCAGGTGGAGAGAATTCACTACTAAGAATGCTGCAAGTAGCAGCAGGTGTGAGACTGTACGGTGGAGTCCAGGGCTGGGAGCCCCTTCTTCCACAGTCATGTGGCTAGGAGGTTGGGTGAGAAGTTGCTTGTGGTCCTGGACCCGGGTGCTCCCCACATAGCTCCCCTTTCATTCTTAGATGCTGGGCCTAGTTCTTTCTTTTTTAGATTTATTTATTTATGCATACAAGAGCTGGGGTACAGGCCAGAGACGGAGGGTGAAAGCGTTCACCAGAGACAGAATGGGGAGCAGAACAGGCAGATCAACTGAAATTCACTGCTGAGGGGAGCAGCGGGGAGGCAGGAGAGGTCTGCTGCGCCCTGTGGGTCCCCTCCCTGGCCGGGGATCAGACCCACACTGCTGTGCTGCGGATGCTTCACAGTGCGGCGCTCAACCTGCTGCACCACCAGGGAGGCCCTGGGCCTATTAATGATTCAGTGAGGGACTGAGCCAGAGTTCAGGGGATAGAGAACAAACTCATTTCCTAGACGAAGCAAACTGAACCCAAGAGGTGAAGACAAATGCCCTCAACTGCACAGCTCTCGTGTCCACATTAAGCACTCTGCCAGGGGTGCTGTTCAATTCTCAGCCACACGTCTATGCTGCCTCACCTGAGAGACAAGCTCTAGAGATGATATTCGAGGCTCAGCCCCCCCACAACCTGGCCAGGCACAGTCAGTAATGAATGCTTGATTTAGAGGGCCAAGAGCATCTTGGTCCACCTTAGAATAGGAATAAGTGCCCATATTTTAGGTTTTGGAGACATTTGACTGAGTTGGTCCATAGGCCTTAGGAGAGAGCCAGCCTGGGGAGGGTGGCCTTGGTCATTTGCATGTCTCATCATTTCTCCCCCATCTGTCATCGGACTCAGACCAGGTGCCAGTGGGTGGCAGCTTTTTGAGTGTGATTCTGTCTGCCAACTGTGAGAGTGCTTCACGGCAGCTACTTCCCAGGGTGAGGCTGTAGGACCAGGAACTGAGGCCTTACAGCAGTGGGGTGGGGGGGGGGGGTCACAGCCCCATGACTCCTGAGGGCTGAATGGTGGCAACAACCCAGGTGTCCACTGGTAGGTGAGTGGACAGACAACATGGTGAGCCCACATCGTGGACTATCAACCATGAAAATGAGTGAAGCCCTGAGAACGTGCTATAACGTGGATGAACCTCAAAAATGTACTGAGAGAAGCAAGATGTAAAAGCCCAGAGTTTGATCCATTTATATGAAACATCCAGACAGCAAATCCGCCAACTAAACAGATGAGTGATTGTCAGGCTGGAGGGGCTGGTGAGTGACCGCTCGGGTGCGCTCTCCTTTTGGGGTGATGGGACTAGAAGTGGCAGTTGCACAACCTTGTGAATGTGCTAAACCCCACTGAATTGTTCACTTTAAAATTGTTCATTGTGTTATATGAGTTTTTCTAAAAGAATACCAGGTCCAAAGCCTCTGTATTACAGAGGAGACCACTGAGACCCCCAGTAGTTCCTGACTGTGCAGGTCTGAGTCTGGGGTTTGAGGGTGGAGGCCCCTACTCACTGGGCCTGGCCCTCCTTCCCCCCCTCCACAAAGCCTGCTGAGGGATGCCCAAGAAGTTCCAGGGTGAGAACACCAAGTCGGCAGCAGCCCGGGCACGGAGGGCTGAGGCCAAGGCAGCAGCTGATGCCAAGAAGCAAAAGGAGCTGGAGGATGCCTACTGGAAGGACGAGGACAAACACGTCATGAGGAAGGAGCAGCGAAAGGTAGGTGGGCCCTAGATGTGCACCAGCAGGGGAGGCTGGCGATTGGAAAGTGGCAGAGGGTGCCAGGAGGCCCCTGGGAGGGAGGCACAGCGATGTCTCAGCAAAGGTGGCCGCCAGGACTTGCTTCCCGCCAGAAGTGATTCTAACCCAGAGGACACGTGGAGATGTCTGGAGACGGCCTTGGCTCTCACAGCGATGGGTGGAGGATGCTACTGGCATCTAGTGGGTGGGGCCAGGCATGCTGCCCTAAACCCTGTAGTGCACAGGTGGCCCCACCACAGAGAATGGCCACAGATGCTGCTGATACTGAGAAAAGAAGTGACAGATCCCCCTGAACCGGACCACAGGCTCTTTTGGGTTTTTATAAACAAAAGTGAGCAGGGACAGCAGTTTGTACTCCAAGGGGCCCCAGTGCAAGACCAACAGCAGGGGCTTAACTGGTGACAGGGAAATGGCTGGGGCTGGTGCTCATCCGCTCTATCCAGTAGGTGGCACCAGAGATCCGCCTGAGGCCAAGCTCCTGTTTCTTTGATTAATCAGTCACCAGCCCAGGGACCCCCCCCTTCCCCACCCAGAGCAGAGAAAACGGCTTTTGTTTATTGGGAAAATTATAAAGGCTCTGGAGAATAGCAGCAGCGACACATGCCCAGTTTGTGGATGTCTGGACACTTCTTGGAGTTTTTCCCATCATTTTTCTGTGCAGGGATGGAGTGAGTCACCCTTGTTTTTAGTAGCAATTTGAATGTCACCAGTTGCCTGCTATCACTCTGCTTCCCATGTTGCATTAAAGGCTTTCAATTTTCTTTTTTTGTAAAGATTTATTTATGCACACAAGAGCTGGGGTGCAGGCCAGAGGTGCAGAGGGTGAGAGGATTCACCAGAGATAGAGTGGGGAGCCGAGCAGGCAGATCCACTGAAATACACTGCTGAGGGGAGCAGCAGGGGAGACAGGAGAGGTCTGCTGCACCTCCATGGGTTTTGGTATGGTGTGGTGTATGTGTGTCCTGAAATGAGTACTCTGTAGACACCAAGGAAAAACTTACAGTTAAGCTTTAGAGGTATCAAAAATTATATGTACATTTTGATTATGCAGGGGTTAGATTGGTGCTCCTAATTCCACATTGCTCAAGGGTTAACCATATTGGAAAGTTGAAAACCCAAAAGGAAAATCTGTCCACCAGAGATTTGTTATCCTGACAGAATGGTCAGAGGCTGTTTGACAGTCCTGGGGCAGCGGCCCAACCCTCTGGAGGCCTGTCTTGCTGTAAGTCTTGGGCCTTCTGAAATTTCCACCCAAGGAGGACACTGATGCACAGAGCAGGCCAGGAGACCAGGTCACAGGGCTATGAGTTGAGGCTGACCCTGGCTGGTCCCCACTGAAACCATAAATCTTCCTTCTGTTCTGTCAGATTTGGGCACACCGGCAGGCACCTTGTCCTTGAATTGTAGGTCTGGAGCACTTGCCTAACTGTTCACCTGTGTAGCATACACCCAGAAGGATGGGTAGAGCAAGGTCAGACGGTCTCCAAAGCCACCATCTGCAAATAGCTGCAGCTGCATCCCCACGAACCTTCCGAAACAGGTGGAGGGCGGTGGAGACAGGTGAAGAGAGCCAGGCCTGCTCCCGCAACCATTCCCAGCCCCAACCTCCTCCCCCTCCTGACTGTTCTATGCCTAGGTTCTTCTTCCTTGTTACGTGTTTTTCTGGGGTCTGACCATCCCGCTTGCTAACAGGCAGAGGGGCCTGCGTTGACATGGTTTACCTGGGCCCTCTTTCCTTGAGAGGGCTACTTAAAAAGATTTTTTTTTTCTATGAAAAAAGGAAATCCATACTTGCTCTAAAACACTAAGAAACAAGACACGTGACACCAAAGGCTTTTCTCATCAACCTACTGCCATGTTCCTGGTTAAATGGGTCCCCCTGCCAGGTCTCTCCCAGCCACTGGCATCAGCTACCAGCTGGAGGTTGATCTTTGTCTCCATTTGTTCTATATTCGGCAACATGGTGATGAGTACCTGAGTCTAAATTCCATCTCATTTACAAAGCTCATTGTTGATGGTTCCAGAATATTCCGCCAAGTGGATTCATCCTTCCCCTTTCACTGGTTGCCACCAAATGCAAATTGTCTTTTTTAAAAATTGCAAGTGACTTAAAAAAAATTTTGTTGAATGTCAAAGTATAAATGCTAACATTTCCTTCTCAGCCCCACATCCCTAGAGACTAATGCTAATGGCCACGTGCTGCATGTCCTTCCTGAGTTATTGAGTCTTCCAGAACTTATTCATTCATTCATCACACTTTCAGCAAGCATCTGTTATGGGTTGGGTGCCAGAAGGCAGCCTTTCAGAACCCAGGCCGATTTCTTCCTGGCTGCTGCCTCTTCCTCCTGTCTCTGGGATATACCAGACAGTCGGAGTCTAGGAAACAGGGATTTACAGAACACAGGAGTGAGCCAGGTGGTGGAGAGGGTGAACACGAGGTGTGAGTACCACAGTGGGCAGAGAGCGCCAGGAGGATAGTCCCTCTGACCAGTGGGGAAACTGGGGCTGCAAGCACCATGGTCCTGCCCCAGTGACTGAACACAGAAGTGGAAACTTAGCCCCTGTACTCAAATGCGCTTGACCTTTACCTGCCTACCCCGGTCACCACCCTTCACCTCCCACTCTCCTGCCATGCAGGCTGGGTAGAGGTGAGAGGCCTCAGGGTCATGGGGAGGGGAGAGGATGGGAAGGAGGGAGGTGGACTGCAGGCAAAGGGACTGTCCCAAGATGTGAGGCAGTGGGTGGGAGGTGGGAGGTTAGTTCATGACCAAACCACACTATAAATGAACCAGAACCTCACTGTGAGCCCTGCAGAGTGGGAAGGGCTGTGGCCAAAGTCACCTGAAAGCCAACTGTCCCCTCATCCAGCTAACATCAAGGCTTTTTGGGGGAACCAGCATAGAATCAGCTCCAGCCCCTGTGACACAGAGCTATGGACACTCAGTGCCTCCCCATTGTTTTCTGGCCTTAAGGACAGAACCCTGTCCTAGGCACACTTGGATTCAGGCCTTCCTATGGCTCTTGTCACCTTTGGAATCGAGCACGAACCCTCTGTTAGCCTTTTCTCCCTCCTTACTCTCCAGTTCAAATATACCAGCCTCCTAGCCCCTTCCTATATCACACTAAATGTGGTTCCTGCCTCAGGGCCTTTGCACCTGCATTCTACCAGTGGGACTCTCTTGTCCTGTCCCCCAGCTCTCTTTGGACTTAATTCTCTAGCCCAGGTGTCATTTTCCCTTGGAGAGCCACCCACCCACCTGCCCTTGCCAAGGTTCCCTGTTATTCTCATGGTCAAGGAGGATGGGAGCCCTCGGGTAGCTCGTCCTATTTCCAGCTGTGTTCCCCACACTCAGCACAGGGTCTAGCACACAGGAGGGCCATAGTCCATGTTGGTTGAGCTAGAAATCCGGACTCTGTGAGAGGAATGGAGGCTCAAATCACACACACACCTTCCCTCCCTCCAGGAAGAGAAGGAGAAGCGGCGCTTGGAGCAACTGGAACGCAAAAAGGAGACACAGCGCCTGCTGGAGGAGGAAGACTCTAAGCTCAAAGGTGGCAAGGCTCCCCGGGTGGCAGCACCCAGCAAGGTCACCCGCGCCCAGATAGAGGAGACACTCCGCCGAGACCATCCCCACAAGGAAGGCCCGGACCCAGGTGGGATTTCACCCTACTCTGGAGCCTCCCTTTGATCCACTAAAGGATGCGCATCAGGGCTGACACCTGGACTGAGGCCAGGTGCCTTTCCCACCCCCAGAGAAGGTGCCGGGGTTCTGTGTGGCCCCGGGGCAGTGCTGCAGTGCCCCGGCAGGCCCAGCTCTAAGCACAGACAGCATAGGCCACACATATGGATACTTGTCTGCTCTGCACCCACCCATAGCATGTTTGTCCTGGGGTCTCTAGGGCATTAGTGGGGTGTACCAAGGCTGAGGATACAATAGTGATGGGCAAGGCATCTCTCTCTATGAGCCCATTTATAGAGAAGTTCAGATCATAGGCTGGAGACCGGACACTGGGAGGTCCCAGGGGCCCATCCTTATGTAGGTAGGTTGGTGGGTCATAGATGGGTCGTAGGTAGGTGCGCCCATAGGTGGGAGGGGCTTCCAGCCCAAGCTGAGTTTCTATCCTCCCCCATTATTCCTTACCTGCCCCTCTCCCTCCCCTTGCTTTTCCCCCAACTCTGCATTTCTGTCACTTCCCTGGAACGCTGCATCTCTGCTTATCCCTCACTGTCTCGCTCACATGCTGCCCCCAGCCGAGAAAGCCAAGAGTCACCTGGAGGTGCCACTGGAAGAGAATGTGAACCGCCGGGTGCCAGAGGAGGGCAGCGTGGAGGCGCGCACTATAGAGGATGCCATTGCAGTGCTCAGGTGGGACAAGGCCCGGACTCCACCCTGGGCCTTGGTGCAAGGCTTGAGCCTAAGAGGCTGCTCTGCCTTCAGGGTAGGCGAGGCACTGGGGCAGGGCTTTCCCGGGGCCTGGATCTTTTGCCTGGGCTAGTAGGTGAGTGGGTGGAGCCGTGGGCTCCCCGCTGATGCCTGTGTGCACCCACAGTGTGACGGAGGAGGCTGACCGGCACCCTGAGCGCCGCATGAGGGCAGCCTTCACTGCCTTCGAAGAGGCACAGTTGCCCCGTCTTAAACAAGAGAACCCCAACATGCGCCTGTCACAGCTGAAGCAGCTCCTCAAAAAGGAGTGGCTGCGCTCGCCGGACAACCCCATGAACCAGAGGGCCTTGCCCTTCAACGCCCCCAAGTGAGCCCGGAAATGGGGAAGCCATTCCATGGGCAGTCAGGGTCATGACCCTCCACGCCCTCCCGCCGGGTCAGCTCCAATGGTTACAGAGAAGGTGAGCCAGGGCTCCTGTGTCCTAGGAGCTAGGTGGCATTGTTGGTCACGCCTCCTGCCGGGCGGTCCCTACCCTAGTAAGACCCGTTCCAGTTTCCTGTGCGTAAGGAGCCCGGGACTGAGTACCCAATAAACACGGTTGGTGAGGCAGTGTGTGCACTTGAAATCTATGGAGTGGGTGGGTAAGTGGAGGGTCGGGGGACACACGCGCCAAGACCTGAAAAGACGAGCTCCGAGAGTATCACCATCACAACCTGAGTGCTGTGCTGGGCTCATCCTACAGCCCTCTCGTGGCTGGGCCATTTGTTTCTTGCGGGACCTCTACCACTACCCCCCAACACCCACCCCATTATTGCTGGGCTCCTGCAAGAGAGAGTGACTCAGAAATGTTTAGCCCATGCAGCATTTCGGGAGAAGAACCAGAGGAGAGCTGGGGGCGCCTTGCTGGCATGCCGAGATTCTGGTTCAGAGTCAGCAGGAGTCTTGACCAGCTACCAGTTCTCATCCTGTGCTTGGTGTCAAGAAAGATGGGTTGTTCTGCTGTTAGTCCAGTGTGGGAGGTATCTGGGCTAAGTCCTGGGCAGGCTTCTTGGTGGGTGATTTCTTCATAGTGGGCCTTCCGAGATGAGTCAGATTCTGTTGCAAGCAGGGCACTGGATAGGCAAAGTCCTGGGGGCTGGAGGGGATAAATGGATCTGGGCAGGAATAAATGTTACACCAGCTGCTTATCTTGGAAGGGCTGGCCAGGACTTTAACCTGGTTTGACTTCATGGAGCTTGACTGACCTTAGGGAATCAGAAGGAAGGTGTCTGGAAGTTGGGTCCACATTTGGGGATGGGGTCAAAGGGTTTGCTAGTTACTGCTATGGCTTTCACTAAAGTGATACTCCTTCTATACCCATAAAGCTGACCCTGTGGCGTCCACCCTCACCTTCCCTGAACTCCAGCCCTGCCTGCCTCTTGCTGTCAGCTTCTCCAACAGTAGGCTTGTTACTCAGGGCCTCTGCCCTCTTGACTCCTGCCAAGAAGGCTGTTCTTCCAGATCTCCAGTCTCAGAGCCAGGTCCCCATAATGTCTCCAACCCTGAGGGGTCAGAGTGGGCCAGACAGCCCTGGGCTCTTCTCTGAGATGAGGTAGAGGGTTTCACAAAGGAAGGGCCTGGAAAGATGCACAGAAGCTTTACACGCAGGAAAAAAAAAATGCTGGGCCCTCCCTGGTGGTGCAAGGATTTAAGCACCGCACTATAAAGATCTGCAGCCACTGCAGCATGAGTTCAATCCCTGGCCAGGGAGGTGACCCACATGACACAGCAGACCTCTCCTGTCTCCCCCCGCTGCTCCCCTCAGCAGTGTATTTCAGTCCATCTGCCTGTTTAGTTGCCTACTTTGACTGGTGAATCCTCTCACTATTCCCCCCCCCCACAATACCTCTAACCTGAATCCCAGTTCTTGTATGCGTAGTAAATAATAATTTCTAAAAAAGCTGTGCAAAGGCCCAGAGATCACAGCCTTCCTATTTAAAGAAGGGGTGCCACTACACTAATAACTGGATACAGCTTAGATGTCACATGGAGGATGCCTGAAATAAAGGCAGCTGGTATCAAAACTAGCCAACAAATACTCAGTACTGGCTCAGTTGGTGGTCGTCCATCAGCCAACCCTGAGACAAGGACTAGAAGACACGTGAGTGAACCTGGAAGGACCTCAGGAAGACCCTGCAGCGGTGCTGATGAGCAGAGTCCCTCCCAGGAAATGGATGACTGGATCAGTAGTAAGAAGTAGGACAGTACTGGGTGCTGAGCCTGGCCTAGCACATTAGCAAGCATCATCTCAGCCCTGGTGACACTGAGAGATTGATCCCCTTCATAGGTTAGAAAACTAAGTCACCCGCCTGCAGCACTTAGCCAGGAAGCACCTTGAGCTGTGGCCAGCCTCAGGGCTGGCAGTGAGACCTCAATCAGGGTTGAAGGCGTTAGACAAAACGGGTGGAGGCTCTTCCCAAAGCACTGGATTCTAATAATGCCTCTGAATCTGGCTTCTTAAACCTTAGGCAAGGTCTTTAAGGAGTTATACTGAGAGACGGTGCCTGTTTCTTCCTCTACAACGAGCAGCTAAAACCAGTGCCCAGTAACTCTAGGCTGTCTGGACAATCAAAGAGATGGAGCCTGGGAAGGACCTGACAAGGGAGCCATCTGCATAGCCATGCTGGGATTGTGTAGCCAGGAGTGAGAAAGGTCTGCGACCAACGGGCATTAATCGCAAAAAACAGCCAGTCAAGCATGCAGGCACTAGCCGCCAGGCTGAGGAACAGGGCTTCATTCCAGGGCGAAGGGTGGGTATATGAGTCAAATAGGAAGAGATTTAGCTACCTGCCCCTGGCAAGCTCTGCCCAGGACCTCTGGGGGCGGTAGCAGTGAACCAGAAGGTGAAGATGAAGCAGGAGCTAAGCGGACGGCATTCGGCCCTCGGGAATAAAGGCGACGGTGGAAATGCGCGTTCCAGTTCACAGAAAAGCCCCTTCCCTTTCCGTCCATGCCCCCGCGGAATCCTGAGCCCGCGCGTGCGCGCTAGCAAGAGGGAATCCCCCGCTCCGCCGCAGTGCGCAGGAGGGGGCGTGAGACAGGAGTTCCGTGAGCTCCCAACCTTGCCCGCGTGCGTTGCCTAGACAACCGGGCGGGGCCGCGGGGACGCCGTGCGGGCATTGCGCCTGCGCGAGGGTACTCTTTTTTTTTTTTTTTTTTTTTTCTAGCGCCAGGGCTTTCCCGTCGTTTGCGGGTCTGAAGGGAACGCCGCGCCCAGTGCGCTTGCGCTTATGGCTCCCCTTCCCACCCCCATACCCCTCCGTGGGCCAGGGAATCCTCACCCGCCGCAGTGCGCACTGGGGGCGGGGCGGGGAAACCGGCTCAAACCGGAGTGGGGTTAGCCGTGGAGGTGGAGGGGGCGGGAGCGAGAGCGGGGTCTTCCCGAGGTTCCCGCTCCAGACCTTGCCGTCGTCTTGACAACCGCGCGCGGGCCGCAGTGCGGGGGCGGCGGCGGCCTTGGGAAAGCCGGGCCGCTCTGCGCTTGCGTGGGGCTGGGCGCCTGCGGCCGGGGTTCCCCCTCTTGCGCCCCAGGGATCGGCCCTGGAAGGTGCGGGAGGGGAGGAGAGGGTGGGCGCAGTGGGGAGGTGGTGGGTTCTGAGAGAGGGGCTGTAGGAGGTTGGGAGGGTGGTGTGGGGGAGGGAAGATGCTGAAGTGGAGAAAGGGTGGTTGCTGGCGAAGGTAATGGGTAAGGGAAAGGATGAGGATGCTGGGAGAAGGGTGCAGAAGGAAGGGGGCCCGGGGAGGAGTCCTGGGCAATGGGACAACAAAGGAAATGGAGGAAGACTGGAACAAGGGGAGCAATTAAGATATATGAGGGTGGCAAAGAGAGGAAGGGAGATGAGAGGACAGAACCTTCAAGACCCCCAGCGCTACACACTTACACGGGCGAACCAGAAAAATTCAGTTCTAGAGTTTCCAGATTTAGAAAAAAAAAAAAAAAATACAGGCTGCTCAGCTGAACTTGACTTTTAGAAATATAACGAATTTTTATTTTTATAACTTTGTCCTATTCCGTGCCCTGCATTTCATCTGGCAGCCCTGATCTTGATCACTCTCCTACCCCATACTCTTGGGCCTTTCTGAAAGCCCAAGGACTTGGGCTGATGTTTTTGTTTCTCCCCTCCCTAGTTCTCCCTGCACCCTCACCCCCTCACCCACTCTGCCCTACTACCCCATCATCCAGACCTTGACCGTTACCAGCCTGAGTTCATTTCTGGCCAGGTAGTGAAAATCGTAAAGGCATGTCACCCACACGCACCTTCAGGGGCAATTCTTGATTTCTCAAACCCCCCCAGTCCCACAAATGCTCCCTCTTGGGTCTGTCCCTGCAAAGGCAACGTGACTTATCCCTCCTAGGAATACACCGTTAGTCACCTCCACCCTGGGAACCTCCACTCGCCAGGCCCCCATCAATCTCTGGGCACATAAGCACACATAGCGGTGCTGAAAAACATTTGAGCACGATTTTATGGAGGCAAGTATGGGAGCGGGGAGGGTGTTTGATTTCTCAGCACAACAGCTGCGTTTTCAATCCCATGGGATCTCTCTCTCTCTCTCTCTCTCTCTCTCTCTCTCTCTCTCTCTCTCTCTCTCTCNCTTGGGATCTCTCTCTCTCTCTCTCTCTCTCTCTCTCTCTCTCTCTCTCTCTCTCTCTCTCTCTCTCTCTCTCTCTCTCTCTCTCTCCCCCCTCCCTCCCTCTCTCCCCCTCCCTCCCCTTTTCTACCAGCCAACAAAGCAAATTTTCTTTTATCCTTCCCTTTGGCTTCAAAAAGTGTGAGATAATAAATCATGGAAAAGCTAATAACAGGGGAAAGGTCAACTTCCAGTCTCCTGTGGTCTTGGGCTGACCCAGAGTCTCCCTGCACCCCCCCTTTGCTTTTCATTTTTATTTACCATCCTGACACTTGTCTGGGCCTGGCTTCTGTTCAGCAGGCCAGGAACACTGTCCCTGTGGATCATTTTTCTAGTGCATGTGTTCTAGAAATGGGTTAAGAGTCCAGGGGTGAGAAATATCAGAGCGCCTGTTTTTTACTGTCATCATCCTAGGCAGTTCTCCCTGTAGAAGCTTTTATCCCTTATCCTTGGGGTGCTTACAAGGCAGCTTGCTGGGCAGAGGGTCCTTATCTATGGAACTGGGTATCTCCTCGATGCTGGTGCTGGTGGTGGTGCTGGTGGTGGTGGGTCAGAGTTCTCCTGCTCATCAGCAAGACCCAAGTTGCAGGGGCCCCCCACATTCCCCTAGGGGAAGCATAAGGTGATTTAGTTAACAGGCCACACCAGAGCAGGGCAGGACACTAACTAGGACGGGCACAGAAGGGACAACTCTAAGCAGGACTCAACATTAGTCCAGGCTCAGAAAGACAATAGGGAATGAAGAGGTCCAGGAAAGTGCCTACCCGCAGGACAGATGCAGAGCCCCTGAGGCTGGACGGGTTAGGACAAACAGTGGGTGTGGCAGGAGTGTGGTGGGCTGGCCAGGGTGACAGTGGAAAGATTGGGACAAAGGTGACTGGAGACCATACTACTCCCAGAAAGGTCAAGTTCATTCTCTTGGTTAAAGGAGGGGAACTGGAGTTATGCAGGTAAGGAATGTGACCACTCACATAGGTGAGGATGTAATTTGGTGGCAGCTTCACGGAAAAAGGGACAGTGGGGCCAGAGGAGGGACTTAGAGGGTAAGTGTGCAGGAGAAACTCCCATTGACGCTCCCCCTGTCACGTCTGCCTCCCGACCATCCCACTCTGTCCGACCAAGAAACCGGCCTCAGCCTCTCCAGAGGTACCGGGAGTCGCCCCCACCAAGGTGCTGGGTGACCCCCTTTGTGGAGTCCCCGCGGTTTCCGCAACCCTCCCTCTCCCCAGAGCCTCCCGCAATCCTTTGTTCTCTTTCCCTCCCTACATGCCACGGTCACACTGACGACACCCTCTGAGCTGGTCTCTCACACAATGGAGGGGAGGGACGCGCAGGTAGTTACCCCCCCGCCCCTCCCCCTAGTCCCCGCTGGCGCAGCGGAATCCCCGCCTCGGACTCGCCGGCGGCGGAGCTCAGTACCTTTCGCGAGAGGCTCCTGCTGGAGGCGGGGTGAAGGGGGATGCCTATTTTTAGAATGAATGGAAGGAGAGAGGGAAACAATAACAACAAAGAGGTTAGAGGCTCTTAGAAGCCTCATTACTCCCAAGAGAAAACCTCCCTCACCCCAGGCCAGGGCAGAGGATGGGTGGGGGTTCAGAGAGGGGACCGCTCGGGCTGTCCCGGAGAACTCGGTGGTTTGGGAGGGCACCACGCTTCCAGGGAGTGTCTGGGGGCCCTGGAGGAGGAGAAAGGCAAAACAGCTGGCGGCCAAAATCCTCCCTAGCGAGACCGACCCCAGAGGTGGGTGTTGTCTGTTGGCTGGAGGTTTTCAAGCTCGGGAACCGCCTGGGCAGGGCCTAGTCGCTGGAAGAGCTGAGCCCTGCGGGGTGTGTGGCTGTCTCTCCCAAACAATTACACACACCCGCTAGAGACCCAGACCCCAGGAGCCACACCGCTTTAATTTGGCAGAGAGACAACCCTGCCACCCATTCAAGTTCAGCGGGGTCCCCAGCGGGGCGAGGAGGTGGGGGAAGGCACGGTCCAGGTGGGACTGCCAAGTTTCCAGTGGCGGGTCGTCTGGTCACCCGAGGTCCTCCTCCCTCAGTGGCACCTTCCATCCCAGCGTCAGCACTAGCTGGTGGAAGCCGCTGGGATCCCGCGGAGCCCCTAGACCTTAGAGTCGGCTCCGGGCTTGGCGCGGGGGCTTAACTGCTCCCTTTCTCCCTCTCCCGGGCTCCCCTCCTTCCTGGGCGCTGGAGAGCAGACCCCACGGTGAGGGGCATTTGCTTTCTGTGCTCCTATAGCTTGGGTCCTGACGAGGGGATCCCGCACTCAGTTTCTCCGTCTGTGCAGTGAGCACCGGGGAGCGGCGGCGACGGAGGGTCCTTTTGGAGTGTTGTTTCAGATTTGCAGTCACGCCCCTAGGGGGAGGGGGCTGGTGCTAGACCGGGGACGGGGACTCCCTCCCCGCCTTCTGGAGGAGCAGTGTTGGGTGGGAAGTCGGGCTGTGGCCGCCACCCGCAGCCCCTGTCCCTTCGCGGGGTCAGCGCCCCCTCGCTGGGTGGCGGGGCGGGGCCCAGGGCGGCGAGGAGGGGTCAGCTCTGCGGCGGCGCGCGCACACCCTCCTGCTCACACGCCCTTGCCCGGCGGTGCACTTGTCTTCGCGCGCGGGCCAGTCGCTGGGGCTCCTGCTGCTGCGGCCGCCTGCCGGTGAGTAGGCAGGGAGGGGTCACAGGCCGGTGGTGTCAGTCGTGCTCCCCTTCTCCTTGGGGGGTGCATCGGTCAGGGTTTGCCTGTCTTGGGGCATTCAAACGGGGTGCTAAGGGAGGGTGCGAGGGAGAACCCCTTCCCTTCCCCCTCCCAACACCAAACCCAGGGTCAGCTCCAGAGCCCTCCAGACGCACCCCGGTGATAAGGGGGCTTCTGTTCCTGCAGTTTGAGATTTGGAGACATTCTACCACCGGGTGAGGGTGGGACTATGGGGACCCTCAGTGCTGCCCTTAGTGGCGGGAGTGAGGGAAGGACAGACCCCCTCCCCCCAGGCTTTTCTCTCCTAGTATGTGACTGGGATTCCCCGCTGCAGAGTGGAAGGGAACCCCCACCTGCCAACCTGCTGAGGGTTGGAGAGTTTGCTCTGTGCTCTTCTCTATGTCTCTTATCTCTTCCCACTCCCCTAAGCCCCTCCCCACTGACAAAAAGAGGGGTGGAGGCCCAGAGAGGGTTAGCTTTTAGCCAAGGTCACCCAGCAGGGCAGGGGCACAGCTGGGTTTGTAGCTGGCTCACTAACCCCAGAACCCAGCTGGCTTTGTCAGTCTTAGATCCTCTGCTCCCTGCGTTTAACTGTGAGAGTGGGTGTGAGACCCCTGTTTGGGCTCTGAAAACTGGGAGGGGGCATGGGGTTCTTCACTCCTAGTCTCTCCACCCTGCTGGAAGCCCAGCCTGGACTTAGTGGAGAAGCCCCGACTTGGCTTCCACCTCTGGGCTCCCAGGTCTCCGTCTCTGGCCCCTTCTCCCTCCATCCTCTAAGGAAATCCCTGGCCTGGGGGGAGGGGGGCTCCCTGACAGTGAGCCTGAGCATCCTGAGCCAGCAGCATGATCTCCACTCTGCCGCATGCCCCCTCTGGCTGACCTTGGAATCCCCCAGCTCCAAGACCCCCCTAACTGGAAAGAGCTGCCACTGGCCTCACCCAGAGACCCCTGGCAGAGGAAAGGGTGACTGAGGCTCGGACATCCAAGGACAGGCTTCCCTTTCAGTCATGTTTTGGGGTCTGGCTGTATTCTCAGACCCCAGGGAACTGTCCTGCTTGCCCTGTGCCTCCATCCTCCAGGGCGGAACCTGTGTACTATGTACTCATATGAAGACTCTGGAGACAGCCCTGTGTAGAGGGAGTGAACACCAGCAGGGCGCTGGGGCCCCAGGGCAGCTGCAGATTAGGGAGAGGATTTGGGGGCAGCCACGCCAGGGATTCCCTCCTCTTCCATTCTCAAGCCAGTCTATACCAACCTCACCTATCCAGAGATAGCTCCACGATGAAGGAATCAGAGGGACACAGGGGAGGACAGGAAGCAGCAGGGGGAAAGGCAGTGTCCAGTGGTAGAGGGAGGGCCTCTGAGGAGGAGACCTGGTATGGGGGCAGGGTGTCAGCCAGGATTCACTTGAGGGAGGAGACAGTTCTACTGAACAAACCACACCCCTGATCTTTAAAACTTTTGAGGCAATCCAGCTTGTCAGAACCCGCATGTGCTCTAGAGGCCTTTGCAACCTGGGAGCTATCCCAGCGCTTACCTTCTGAGGCCCTGCCTGCAGCCACACCCCACCTGTGTCTGGTCCTTACAGGTCCAGGGGATAAGAAAGGCGGCCACATCCCCTCTCTGAACAAGTGGTAACCCAGTGGGACCAAAAGGGACCAGCCCCTTGGTGGGGGCTCATCGGGAAGACCCCTGCACTCCCAGGTGAGTGATTCCCAGGTCAGGGCTCCTCTGGGTTAAGAGCTGGGGTGGGGGGGAGGGGGAGGAGAAAAACTGGTGACTTGAGGGAAAAGTGCCAACCTTTGAAGGTACTAACAGGAAGTACTTAGTGTTTAAGAACTAAGTATAATGAAAAAAAAAAAGAACTAAGTATAATGATACTAATGAAGTAATAACGATGACTGTGCTTTCTAGAGCCTTCCACCATCACCACCACCACCCCCAGTGTCACTGTCCGATTTCTCTGATCACTGGTGCCGGGAACCAGCTCAGAAAGGCTAAATGACACACAGTAGCACACACTCCGAAGGGGGGGGTTTGAACCACAATGGGAGAACCAGGACTTCTACAGTCTCCCCCAAACCTAGTCACCGTCCTCCAAACCCAGCACCTCACCCTGGGGGCATGGCCCTCAGGGAGCTGCTTTGGCACAGGCAGCCCCTTTGCACCTTCTTTCCCGTGCCATCTTGGACTAATATTCTGGGGTGAGCAGTAAGCTGCTGATGGGGCGAGGAAAGGACAGAGGTGCCAGTCCCATATCTGTAGGGTTGTTTAGTCAGTCGGTAAACACTGAAGAGTTGCCAGTTGCCATGCCCTGAGCTGGGTCCTGGGGATACTTTGGGGACTGAGGCAGGTCCACATCAGCTCTTGGTGGGAGGAAAATCAGACACCATGATGGATTTGACAATGACTGGGGGAGGAGAGAGAGGAGCTCCCATGGATGGCAGAATGGTCCCTCCAGGAAGGGGACCGTGAGCTAGGAACAAGGAGGCAGACGGGCAGGCGTTGGGAGAACAGCACACCATGCAGAGGGAATAACATATGCAAAGGGCATGTCTGAAGAACAGTGAGGAGGCTAGTGTGTCTGGGACAGAATGATCGAGGGGGAAAGAGCAGGAAGGTAAAGGCAGCAAGGTCCGCAGGCAGGGACTAAAACTCAGCATGAGGAACTCAGGAGGAGGTGAGGGGGTGGACTGCAAAGCAATGGGGAGCCATGGAGGGTGTGTGAGCAGGATAGACATAGGATCTAATTATGATTTTCAGAAGCCCCTGTGGTTGCCAAGGAGAGCAGGGACTGTCAGTCTGGAGAGGAAGTGGCAGACAGCCAATTCAGTAGCCGAAGAGGCTGGGTATCGCCAGCGGGGTGGGGACAGAGCAAGAGCTCCGGGATGGAGATAAGTGGGCACATCCTGGGATCCAACTGGACTTGGAGGATGGGTCATGTGGGGCCAGCTTTCTGTCCACAGGAAGTAGGGATCCTTTGTGTCAGGAGAAAGCTGGAGCAGCACCCTGGGGGGATAGCTTTGCACTTTGAACTGGATCTAGAAGGATGAGTAGAAGTTTGTCAACGGGCAAGGTTAAGTGTCCCAGCTCTAATTGTCCCACATGCCATGAGTGCCACAGGCAACCACAGAGCCCCGGAATCTGATTTTAACAGGGAAGATGGTGGGGGGTGGGGCACAAAATGATACTGGAGCCAGAAAGGCCAGGAAGGCATTTCTAGAATGGCCCAGCTGATGATGAGGCCAGAAGCAACCAGGAGCACCAGTGAGCGCCACCTGCATGCCAGCACAATTGAGGGAAATTAGCTCCCTACCCCCTTGCTGCTGGCCCCCAGAGGGTCCTGACCACCCTGATGATGAAGCTGAGACTCCGAGGTCCCGTCCCTTGTCCATGAGCCCCGACTTCAGTGTCCCTGGGCCGCCATGACAAATAATCACACTCTGGGTATTCAGAACAACAGGCATGTATTCTCTCGTGGTTCTGGAGGCCAGAAATCTGAAACCCACATGTCAGTGGGGCCAGTTTCCCTGTGGAGTCACCAACGGAAGATCCTTCCTGCCTTTTCCAGCTTCCAGGGGCCTCAGGTGACCTCAGTTTCTGGCCTCCAATCTCTGCCTCCGTCCCTGCATGGCCTTCTGCGTGTCTGTGTTTTCACACGGCCTTCTTATGAGGACGCCAGTCATTGGATTAGGGGCCACTCGAACACAGTATAGCCTCATCTTAGTTTCAGTACATTCGCAAAGTCCATATACCCAAACATGGCCACATTCTAAGGTCCTACATGGACTGGAATGTTGGAGGGAACCTGGTCAAGCCTGCAACCAGCATCAGGACACCTGCTGTGATTTGGAGTCAAGTCTATCCCCAGGGTTTGTGCTAAGGCAGAGGTTGCAGGGAGAGGTTGGGGTGGAGGGAGAAGTTGCCTGGAGCAAATTAAGGGGCTGCTGGGGAGAGCTGGCCTAGCATGGTGAGGGAAGTCATGCTGGTGTCTGGGGCAAGCATGGTTCTGCCAGCAGAACGGGTCTTCTAGGGTGGGTTCCCAGTGCACATGGTAGGGGCTCCACAAAATCTTAGATGCTTTTCAGGGACTTCCTGCTACAACAGTCTCTTCCTTGCCTGCCTGCACTGCTGGCTCCCACCTTCTCCAGGCCAAGGACTGAGGGTTCAGTGAACTGCTCATGGTGAGGACCAGGTGGGTCCAGGTATAGCCCCTCTGCACCCTTCCTGGTCACATTCCCCCTGCGGCTCCTCTGCAAGGGTCTGTTGCATTTATGTACCAACTCCAGAGTGTTTCCTTGCCCACTGGCCGGAAACTGTGAGCTTGGGGGATTTTGTGTGTCTCCGTCCTCAGAGTATAAGCCCAGCACATAATGAATACAGCATCTTCTGGCCCCTGAATCTGAGAAAGCCCAGGAACAAGCCCTCTGAGACATCTGCCCCAGCTCCCGCCGGCCTTCCTCTTCCCCTTCCTACCCCTTCCACCCATTCATTGCACCCTAGGGAGATACCTCCTGCTTTGCTCTGAACACACGCACAAAGCCCTGTGGGGGACCCTGTCCATCTCTGACTTGCTGGCTAGTCCAGTCTCCCCCTGGAGCATGTCCTCCGAGAGGCCCTGGAGCGCATCTCAGGGCCTTTGCCTTGCCGCTGCCTGCGTTAAGTGCATTCTCCTCTCTGCTCCCCAGCTCCAGCTCCCTGGGCCCTTCAGAATATCCCCTCTTCCCAGAGGCAGCCTCTGACCACCCTAAAGTCCCCTTGTCCCTGTTCCTATTTTTTGTGCCTTTATTGGATCTTTCCCCAATGCTTTTATCTATAATTCCTGTGGTTTTCATATCTTATTTGAAGAGGATTGCTCCCCCCTCTAGAAAATCAGCACCAGACGCAGAGAAGAGCCTCGGTGGATATGTGGGTGGGTGGGCGGCTAGATGGATGGATGGGGAGGTGCATCTGTGGTGGATGTCTGGGTGAATGGATGCGTAGGTGAATGGGTGGGTGAATGGATGGCTGTATTTCCCACACTGCCACCCCCACACTCATGGGGCCCAGGGTTCAGCTCTGTCCAGGCAGTCATCTTTTAAACCCAGGATAGGTCTGATATTTCTGTGGCTTTGCCCGCCCCCCACCCCTAGGGCACTCCTTCTGGGTCCCTCAGTTCCTATGAAGTTCTCCCAGGCCTCTTACACCCAGATGCTTGGCCACTGCCCCAGGACTTCGGACTTCCTATCCAGTAGATATCCCCTTGGCTTCTTGGTCTGCAGGCCTTTCTGGGGGTGAGGTTGGAGCTTGGCTGTCCAGGAACATTCCAGCAATAAGTCCATTTGCAGGTTCCCAGGTCCCATCTAGCCAGCCGTGGACTGATGGGAAGCTCTGTCTGGAATGGAGACTCTAGTGGTCCCCACCCAGCGGCCCACCACTGCCAGCCTCACTCTGAGGGAGGAGGTTCCCTTAGGCTGCAGGGCAGACTTGGGAAGGGAGGCATCAGTCACCAGCTTGACTATCCTAAGTTTGGCCCCTTTGGAAGGAGTCCCTGACCCTTCAGGGCAGATGAGCCCAAAGGGGAAGAAGAGATCTCTTCAGAGGGAGGAGGTGTGCGCAGAGCTATGGGGCCTGTGCAGGGCAGGGAGCCGTGGTCCTTGTTTTCATGCATTACAAGTCGTTTACATGTTGGACTTGAAGTCAGAAAGTTTCAAATGCTGCAGGGACCCCAGAGCAAACTTCACAGGGTAGGGTCAACTCATAGGCATGCTTTGGGTGCTTCTCATGGGACAGGGGCCCATTGTGGGGGGCAGTCTAGGGTGTCAGAGGCCAGGCATTGAATGTAGGATAGGAATGTGAGTGGGTCCACCAATGTAGTGCTTTAGAAAGAGCTCCTAGCTGCCCATGCAGAGGCCTGGAGCTGGGACCAGGGCTAAGGGGAGACTGGGGAGCAGGGGCAAGGAAAGGTTGGGGAATCATGAGGGGAGACTAGGGGAAGCTGGAGAGGGCTAAGGCAGACTGAGGATTGAAGGGGATCTGGGGGCCTAAGGAAGACTGGGGGCCAAGAGGCAAGTAGGAGGCTAAAGGGACTGGGGGTGAAGGGAACTGAGGGGAGACCATGGGGCCAAATAAGGGCCCAAAGGAAGACTGGGGAGTCTAGGGGATGCTAGGAGAGCCTGGTGAGTGGCTGGGGGTATGCAGAGGAGAGGGCTGCTGTTTGTGCATGGCGGAGAATGCATCCCCTTAGAGTCTCAGTGCCTCCGTGGACATGACTGGGCATGGGTGACGCCCAGGCCCCCACTTGCGGACCATCACTGTCACAATCGCCAGGCCGTCCTCGTAGTGTTCCTGGCAGTTTGGGATGAAGAGGGCACAGAAATCCTGCCCACTGATGCTGGCCCATCACCTGGCCTTGCTGAGCATCCCCACCACCAGCTCATGGGGTCACCTGTGCCCAAGCAGTCATCCGGTTCATTGGTTCATTCAGTCCAGCTCTGGGCACTGCAGAGGAAACAAAACAGATCAGCTGCCCTCAGGCAGTGCCGAGCAGTCACATGTTCCTGACCCTGTCCAGAAGAAAACAGATGGGGGGCTGGGAGAAAGATGGGAGAGTTGTTGTCCCCAGGAGCCTCCAGGCTGGGCTCAGTCACCCCCAGTTGAGTGAGAAGAGGGTGAAGTCAAGAAGAGAGGCTGTCTGGGGCAGGAAGAAGAAAGGGCTCCCCACCTTCAGGTCCCCTTGACTCCACAGCACCATTAATGTTGAATGAATGAGTTGTCCAAGGACACCCTCAGTATCAGGGAAAAGGACCAGGGCTTGGGGGACTCCCCAAACACGCTTCTGCTGTTCTCCATCCTGACATTGGTGTTGGGGGTTAAGATTGGCAGGGAGGAGGACTGAGTCCCAAAGAAGTAGCCTCAGTAAGCACTCACCACCTTCTTCCTTGAGCCTCTCATGCAGGCTTCCGTGCACCCCCACTTGGCAACATCATGCTTCGCTACCCCAAGGCTCTCCCGCACACACGCATGCACGCACGGAGCAAAGTCTGAGGAGGTCATTGCAGAAGGGAAGTGTCCACTCGCTTTGCAAAGTTATCCCCTTAGTAAGTGTGGTGGAGCGGCTGGCCCCCAGCTGGGAAAAGACTGGATTGTGGGGACCCAATTTAGGCAGCGGGGTGTCTAGGAGGTCCCAAGGACTGTAGGGGTCGAGAGTTACCGTTTCACCGCGCAGGGCGAGACGCGTGTTTGTAGAGCCGGGACGCAATGGGGGGTTGGGGGGGCACCCCGGAATGAGGGATCTTTAAGTGGAGGCGGGGCTTGCGGGGTCGTCGGGGGCGGTGCCAATCCAGATTCGGCCAATCGGCGGCGCCGCCCGCGTCGCGCCGCCCCCTCCTCTCGCTGCCCGGGCGGGCGCTCGCCCCCCGGCCCGGCCCGGGGAGCAGGGCCGCAGGGTATGCGCCTGCTGCCGCCACTCCCGGCTCTGTCGCCCCCGGCCCCGTCACCCCTGGTCCCCGCGGCCGCCCTCTACTGCTCGCCCCGACCGCGCCCAGAGCCCCGACCCCTGCTCGGGGTGCCGCGGCCGCACGGGACCCTTTCCCCTCCAGTCTGGTCCGCGCGCCGGAGCCGAGCCTCGCAGGTACAGGGTGGGATGGGCAGGGCGCCCGAGAGGGAGGCACGTCCTGGAGGGGGACGCGGTTTGGTGCAGGGACCAGGAGAGAGGGTCTCCGTGGAGTCTGGAGCGCAGGGACACGCGGAGGAGAATGTGTGAGCCCTGCCTGAGTGAGTGAAGATTTTCGGAGCTCCATGGGGTGAAGAGGGTACGGATTTCACTCGGGGTGGGAGTGGGGGGTGACGGAGAAGGGAGGGTGCAAAGCTGTGAGCCTCCGAACTCCACAGTTACTGTAGGGAGCCCTCAAGTGGGGGGAGCTGACAGGATGGAGTCAGTGACCTGGGACTGACTTGGGAAGGAGAGAGGGGAGCCCTTCAACTCTGGCCCCAGGATCCTGCATTTCCAGGAGCCCCGCAGCGCAGCGCTCCGAGAGCCAGGTCTCCCAGCCCTCCCAGCCCTTCCGGGACAGCGGTGGGGGTACCCAGCACAGAGCACTACCCTCCCACCACGGTGTCCTGGAGGGAGGGGCAAAGAACGGGGACCTGGAGGCTGGGGCCCAGCCAGAGTGGAGATGGAGAGGCATCGCCAAGGATGTTGGAGCCCCAGGTGGGGAGGGTAATTAGATCCTAGGACCCAAGACGCTGGGGTAGGGGGTGGGGGGAGAATAGGTGTCCAGGTTCCTTCCTCATCTTCCTTGGAGACCCACACATCCTAGAGTTCTGCCATGTGGTGCTTGGGATGTGGACTCTGAGAGCAGTAGGGTGAGCATTTTGCCCCATAGAGGGGCTCTGCGTGGGGACTAATGAGAGCAGGGGGCACCTCTCCTGGCCCAGCTCTGAAGGACAGAGCGTGGCATCAGGCAGCCGCCACAGAAGCATACCCAGCGTTGTGGCCGAGCTCGGGGACCTGCTGAGTATTTTCCATGTGCGATCTCATCACATTCTGACCACTAGCCCTGCTGGGTGGGCACCCCGGGGCCCCTTTACTAGGGCTCTGACTTCACTTCCTGACTTGGACACCTGAAGTTCCCTTCTGAGGAGCTGCTGCAGCTTACCCATCACTTGTAAGGGCTCATGGAGAGTGTTTGGGATCTGGTTGATTTTTCCTTTTTCTATTGGTGGGAAAACTTGCAGGAGCTAGCCCCCCTGCTCCTTGCTACCTTCCTCTGCTCCCCAAAGGGTCTCCTAGGTACCCCCTGCCTGAATTGGCCCAAAAAGCTCCTTCAGTGTCCCTGGGGTGTTGTGGAAGGAGGGCCTCCACTCATCCACCAAGCTCTTCAGGAAATGGAGGTCTAATGACCCAAAAGTATTAGATAATTTTGGCACTTCCAGGGTCTCCCAAAACCAAATGAAGCCCAAAGGGTGTTCCTAACAATTTAAGGGAACACCTTGGTGAATCTGGGGAACTTCACTCAGAAAAACACACCTGCTCCTGAACATCCAAGCCTTGACCAGGTTTTCAGAAGGGCTCTTGCATCTTTGGGAATCCCAGAGATTCCCAGGAACCCTAGCTTTAGGCCCAAGATCTCTTGTTTCCAGGGCAATCAATCTTTAGAAAGTGACTGTCCCTGTTTCCTGTGGGAACTTATGCAGGGCACTCATCCTTCCGTGTACATGCCTGTGTACTATCCCATGGCTCTCAAGGGCAGAGCCAAGCTGGTAGCCCATTGAGAGAAGGCCACCCACCATCATCAGATGACAGTAACTTAATCCCTGCCCTTCCTGGCTGGGTGACCTTGAGCAAGGTGCTGAACCTCTCTGAGCCTTATCTCCCTTCTGTAAAATGGGGGCAGGAATACCACGTGTCTTACAGATTGGCAATAGGGATTGAACACTGATACTGAAAAAGGACTTGGCCCCCAATAGCAATAGGTACATGTTAACACAACGGTCACCCAGAAAGCCCCACGTCACTTTGCCCTCCCAGAAACCACCTGTCTCCCTCCACACCTTTATCCCCTCCCTGTCCAGGGCACCTTAGGACACGGCTGCCAGGCGAGGAGGAGCAGTAGCATGGCGGACACACGACTGAATTTGGCCCATGCGTCGGGCAGGCGGCTGAGTCACATCCCCAAATTGCATCTTCATCGGTGCTCGTGTTTCAGAAGGTCGTTTGCAGCGCCCCACCCCCTCCAGTCCTTTTGCCCAGTCCTCCATTACCTCCAGTCTGTGCCTAGCCCCTGCCCCACCATCCCCTGCGGGGGGCCTCCTGAGCTTTCAAGAGGGTGGTGGGAGGGGCGCCTGGGTTTTCCTCAATCCCCGGGTGGGGCAGGGTCTGAGGGTACCACTTGTATGCTCGTGGAAGCCCCAGCCCTGCCTGTCTCTGAAGGACTTCAGGTGGCAGGCATGGGCTCTCTCTCCAGGTCAGAGTGGCATCCAGGCCACTCTGTGTGTTTGTCAGGATGGAGAGAGAGATCAGGCCAAGGTCAGCCTTATAAACTGGTGCTATCTAGGAGAGAGTGGGAAACACATGTTCTAAGATTCGTGAGCTCACTGGGCCATGAAAGGAAGGTTTCTTGCATTCCTACTTCATGCCAGCACTGGCATTTGGGGATACATGGTGAGTGGCATTGATGCAGCCTGTGGGGGAGGGGGGACCTGGGGACAAGAGTACCATTGGTCCTGTGGTACGTGCAGTGGACACGCCAGCCAGGTTCACTTTGTCCCAGCGTGGCTCCTCTGGGTGTGTCCAGAGGTGATAGTTTCCATATGTCACCCGCAGATCTTGGTTTCAGGGCTGGGGAATGTTCTGTCTTTGGCCCAAGATCTCTTGTTTCCAGGGCAATCAATCTTTAGAAAGTGACTGTCCCTGTTTCCTGTGGGAACTTATGCAGGGCACTCATCCTTCCATGTACATGCCTGTGTACTATCCCATGGCTCTCAGTGGGAGACCCCCCTCCCACTGGCCTGGCACATGAGCATCCTAGTGCCTCCCACTCTGGTCTTTTTATTTATTTTTTTTTCTAAAGATTTATTTATTTATGCATACAAGCACTGGGGCACAGGCCAGAGGTGTGGGGGGGTGAGAGGATTCACCACAGAGAGCGGGGAGC
>JAGFMF010011659.1:10079398-10121669 GCA_019455555.1 Galemys pyrenaicus | reverse complement strand
TCTCTGTGGTGAATCCTCTCATCCCCCCACACCTCTGGCCTGTACCCCAGTGCTTGTATGCATAAATAAATAAATCTTTAAAAAAAAAAAAAAAGAAAAGAAAACAGGAGCTGAGCTGATGTTCTGGCCCTCAGGTCATCTTTGCAGTCCTAGGGAACTAGTGTCTCAGCACCTGTTCCCTTATCTGCTTGGATCCTGTATCCCCACCTCAGGGGTCATCGAAAGCAGGTCCAAATGCTTCGGGCAGGTGTGCCCACAGTGGGCAGACGTCACCTGGAGCTGGCACGGGGCCTCAGGATGCCAAGGTGGCAGATTTCACTGGGAACCTGTGGATTCTGACCTCTGACCTTGACCTGGTGGGACATGGGCTCAGGACATGGGCTCAGGAGCATTCACCAGGGCTATGCCATATGCAGATGTGCATGGGCACACCTGGGGGCTGGCACTCAGCAGGGGTCCTCTACTGGGCAGGAAGAAGAGATGGGGTCAGTAACAGCTGGAAGGAAGTGGTTCTGAAGGTACAGCCCGGGACAGTAGTCTGGTGGTTCCTCAAACCGTTCAACACGGAGTTACCGCCTGGCTCTGCAGTGCCACTGCTAGCACAGGTTCACGCAGACACGCACACAGCTCCGCAGCAGCGCCGCTCGCAAGCACCAGTGGTGGTACGACCCAGTGTCCGCCAGCAGGTGAGCGGGCGGACAGCGTGGTCCTCTCCTACAGTAGGTAGCAGTCACTTAGAAAAACAAACAAAGCCACACCCAGCATCTCTTTCCTCCCAGTTCTGGAGGCTGAAAGTCTGAGATCAGGCGCTACAGGATTGGCTTCTGCCGAGGCCTCTCTCCCCGGCTGGCAGACGGCCGCCTTGTCCGTGTGTCCGCACCAGCCTGTGCACACCCCTCGGACCTCGTCCTTTCACGTGAGGACACCAGATGTGGGGAGCAGGGCCCCACCCCGTGAGCTCATTACCCTTAATTCCTTCCAAATACAGGAAGTGTTGCTGGGTGTGTCGTGGGCTGTACCATCGAGGTGTGTGTAATTACACCGGTGACAGTCGCCCAACGATGCAATCACCTAAGAACGTTCTGAGAACATAGCCCTGTCCTCATCCTCCTCGTCCCAGGGCTCCGCCTTCCAGGCCCCGGGGAAGGCGGCTTTGCCCCTTTGGCCCCCGGGGGCCTTGCCTCTGGCTTGTCTCACTGGGCACAGTGTCTTCAGGCTCATCCCCATCGAGGTGTAATGTCTGAGTGTGCTGCTGTGTGGACGGCGTGTGTTGTGTTCACCCGTTTGCCCACTGATGGACACTTGGGTTGTATCCACATCGGCTGGTTGTCACTGGAGCTGCTGCCCACGCGTGTGGGAAGGTCTGTGCGAAGCCTGTAGACGTGGCCTGTCATTTACTGGGCCCGTGAAGGGATTCATGACTGCGCATCCCAGTGGACTCTGACCTGTACCCCAGTTCTTGTATGTATAAATACATAAATCTTAAAAAAAAAGATTTATGCATACAAGAACTGGGGTACAAGCCAGAGAACAGGGCTGTGAGAGGATTCACCAGAGACAGAGCGGGGAGCAGAACAGGCAGATGGACTGAAATACACTGCTGAGGGGAGCAGCTGTCGAGACAGGAGAGGTCTGCTGCACCATGTGGGTCCCCTCCCTGGCCGGGGATGAACTCTGTGCAGAGAGCTTGATAGTGCTGAGACTTAACGCTTTGTGCCACTAGGGAGGCCCTGGTACTTTTTCTTTTTTAAAGAATTACTCCTTTATTGTAAGATTTTTATTTTATTTATTTTTGCGTAGAAGAACTGGGGTACAGGCCAGAGATGCAGGGGGTGAGAGAATTCACTAGAGACAGAGTGGGGAGCAGGACAGGCAGATGCACTGAAGCACACTGCTGAGGCGGGCGGCGGGTGAGGCAGGAGAGGTCTGCTGCGCCATGTGGGTCCCCTCCCTGGCCGGGGATCAAACTGGTGCTGCAGAGGCTGTGAACAGGTTTACAGTGAGGTGCTTAACCTCTTGTGCCACCAGGGAGGCCCCCCGTGTTTCATTTGAATCGTCACCAGCCCTGAGAACTAGGGAGTCTCACAAACGAGGCCATGCTGCTCAAAGGCAAGGCTGGGATTTCAGGCTGGGGTCTCACTCGGGTCCGGCGCGTGTCCCTGAGTGTCTGAGACCCACGGCCGCCCACCCCACCCCGCAGCTGTTCATGGTGGACAACGGGGCAGACGACTGGCGCATCGCCATGACTTGCGAGCGCATCTTCCTCATTTCTCTGGAGCTGGCCGTGTGCGCCATCCACCCGGTGCCCGGACACTACCGCTTCACGTGGACGGCACGGCTGGCCTTCACCTACACGCCGTCGGCGGCCGAGGCCGATGTGGATGTGCTGCTGTCCGTGCCCATGTTCCTGCGTCTCTACCTGCTGGGCCGCGTCATGCTTCTGCACAGCAAGATCTTCACGGACGCCTCCAGCCGCAGCATCGGCGCCCTCAACAAGATCACCTTCAACACCCGCTTCGTCATGAAGACGCTCATGACCATCTGCCCCGGCACCGTGCTGCTGGTCTTCAGCATCTCCTCCTGGGTCATCGCTGCCTGGACCGTGCGGGTCTGTGAGAGGTGCGCCCCAGGGCCTGCGCCCGTCTTCGGGACCCCTCGTTCGCCCGTGATGGAAGTGACACACGCCTCCCCTGGCCCTGCCTTCCCACCCTCTGATCCCCGGTGCCACGGGCCCCCGTGCCAGTGGGACAGTGACAGTGGCCTCCCAGCTGTCACTTCTCATCTTTTGACCCGATGACTCCATGCCCCCTTATCCCTGGTACTCCACCCTGTGTCCCCAGCACCCCCAGCCCCATCTTCAACCCACATCTCTCCAGGACCCCAGCCCACCTGCCAGCTTTCTGGCGGGTCTCATGCTCCTCCTGACCCCTCCACTCTTTAGGTGACCTCCGATGTCAGCTAGGGCAACAAAGGCAGTGGGAACAGGGACACCACCCCATCCGCCTGTCCCCGCCCCATGTTTAACCTGCTCTCCTTCTCCCCTCTGCCCGCCCCACCGGACCATAGGGAAAACATGTGAGTCCCACCCTCCTCCTAGCTGTGTGTACAGAGCTGCTGCCACCGTACTGCCCGCCAGGAATTTAAGATTAGCTGCCACGAGGGGTGGGAAGGGGGAGGGGAGGGGAGGTGATCAGGCAGGGGTGTTTGGGAGAACCCATACCAGTGTGACCGCTGGATTTGGGGTCAGGCCAGGACAGCAGGAGGCAGGCAACTCAGGGGGGACATGCCCAAAGTGGGGGGTGGAAAGGGCTTAGCTCCAGTGTTCTGTTCTGGCAGCTGACCGGGAACAGGGGTGTTCGTATCTCTTCCTGAAACTTGGGAGTTCAGGGCATGGAAATCGGCCCAGTCTTTAGGACCCCACCTGGGGTTTGCTCTGAACCGCCCTGGACAGGGCCAGGCTGCCAGCGCAGCTTAGATGAGGAACCTGCACGGAGAGGAGAGGGACTCTCCTAAGGGCTTAACCATTTCCAGGGCCCCCCAGAGGGCTCCAGGAGCAGGAGGGATCCCGTTGGGCTCTGTAGAGAGAGGAGGTGCCTTGTCTGGGGGCTTCTACCGCCTGTCACTCTGAGGAGGCCCTGGGACAGTGTGTGGTGGGGTTGCTGGGGTTGGGCTTCCAGGAGGCGGGGTCCCTAGACCGGCTCCTTCCCATGACCCTATTTCTCACTGCTCAAGCCCCTGGTGGTCCCCGCACCCCAGTCTATCATCAGAGTCTATCTCTGGGGGTAACAGGGAGTGTCCTCTGAGCCCTGATGTGTCCCCATCCAGTTCCTGCAGCCTGCCCCCCTCGGGGCGAAGTCAGGACTGGGGCTGGAGGGGCGCCGGGCTAGTCCAGCTCAGTCTTCCTGGGTCCTGCGTGGGGGCAGGGGCAGCCAGTCCTAAATCCTGAGCCCGGTGAAGCTGCTTGAAACCCCTCTGCCTGCCTCGCTCCGCCCCTGCAACTCTCATCCCCACCCCCACCTCCTGCATGCCCCCCCTCCCTGTCCTGGGTGGACCTCAGCATCCACAGAAACTTTAGGTGGCCCGCCCACTGTTGGAGGCGCCCTACTTCTCCAGCCTCCCAAGTGTGGATATCCAGTTTCCCAATAAGTGGATGCTGGGGTGATATGGGGCTCAGATGTCTCCGTGAAAGATGGGGTTCAGTCCTTGGTCCCCCTCATCCAGTGAGAAGCCTGGAAGCCCAGATTGGAAGGGCCTGCAATAATATACCACCCACCTTTGGGGTTTCTATTCGCTTCCCATTTCGAGCCCCTAGCCCCAGCCCCATCTGCCTGAAAGGGCACTTTTCTCCCAGCTCTTTCACTCCCCCCTCACCTCCAATCTTCCACCTCCAGACCCAGAGCACTGACCCTCAGTCCCGCCAGTCCCCAGCCCGGCCTGACTGTTGTAGAACTGGTTAGTAGCGGGTGTGGTCCGGGCCCTGCGAGAGGCCAAGAGGCCATGAAGTCTCCCCACTCCCCACGCTGAACAGTTGTCCTCGGGTCTCTCCGCAGGCCAAATGAGCCATCCCTCCCACCCAGGGGAACCCAAGGCCTAGAGTTGGGGTGACTGATGTCCTCCACATATCAAGTTCCTTCTCCCAAATCCTGGGGCTGAGTCCTCCCAGTAATTTCCCATCTCTCCAATAGTCCTCCCCACTCAGGGCCTCGCTGGCTAAGGAAGTTCTTGCTGGAGTCTGACCTGAATCCTTGCCTCACTCCCTGCCGCTTCTGGCGCCCGTGGCCATCCTTGCCCAAGTCTGTCTGTCTGTCTGTTTTGGGAGGGCAGTCGCGCGGACACGTGGATGCCTGCTCCCTGGGGGCCCTCCCAGCCCCCTCATCAGGGCCGAGGTGGGCAGACATCAGGCAGCAGCCTGGGGGGTGGGAGAAGGGGAAGCCCGGGGGCGAGGGGTGTCAGGGAGGAGGGAGTGGTGCTCCCGCCCCCAGGAGGACCGCAGGAGTGCTCCCTGAAGTCAAGGCGTCCAGCAGCCAAGTAGACCTGGGCCATGTGGTCCCAGTGCTGGGGGCGGCGGTGGGGGTGGGTAGTAAAGTCAGAGGGACCAGTGTGGACTGACCATGCCCAACTCCTCCCAGGTACCACGACAAGCAGGAAGTGACCAGCAACTTTTTGGGGGCCATGTGGCTAATCTCCATCACCTTCCTGTCCATCGGCTACGGCGACATGGTGCCGCACACGTACTGTGGCAAGGGCGTGTGTCTGCTCACCGGCATCATGGTAAGGGGCCTCGGCCCGCCCTCCGTGGAGGAGCGCCCCTCATTCTGAGCAGTAATGCCTCAGCGATCCCCCTAGTGTAAGCCCTCCCTCCACTGCCTGCTCCTTCCCTCTGGGGGGCGGGAACCCAGGTCCCCCAGTTGCCTCTTGGGTCCTTCCACCCCTGGAAGTGCAGCCACCGCTGTGCAGCCTGGCTGGAGGTGTGGTCTGCCCCGAGTGGAGTGTCATCGTCACCCCAGAATTCTCAAAGCCTACTTTATTCTCAGTGCTTGGATTGAGGCTGAGGGGTTTGATGCTTCTGTGCCTCAGTTTCCCCCACTGTAACCAGTGCCGCTTCTTCAGCTTGTTATAAAGACTAAGCATTCGTTTATATGAAAAGCCTAGAACTGTGATGACCTCAGATACCCAATCAATATCCTAACGTCTTAGTGTGTCCTAAGCACCCCACTGAGCCCCTGTGGTGTAGAGTGTGATTCTGGGAGCCCAGGCAGCACCCCACCCTTGCCAGTCTTCTCCATTCTGTCTACAGATGTGGGCAGCCTCAGGTGCCCGGAACCTCTTTTCCCTCACTTCATTCGCAGGATACCTATGTGGAATCTTCTTTCTTTCTGAGCTGATTTCCTTTCTTCCACAGAGATTCCTCCATGTTTGGATTATGAGTTTCTGTGCATGGTGGGGTACTCCAGTTCATAACACTTAAATCAAGTGGCAAATACCCACAGGCCCCAAAGACGCCAACCTTTCCCATCCCCAGGGTCCACCATCTTGGCACGAAGATGTTTGTTCCTGCAGATGCTACGCTACCTCCAATTCCTTCCCTCTGTGGAGGACAAACCATTTTTTAGGGCTCATCACAGCCCCCATTGCTGTATATAAACTGACCCTGGTTGCCACTATCTCCCAGTGCCTATGGCTCTGTCCCTCTTCACCTCTCGTCCCCTCCCTTTGAACACAGGCCTGGAGTTCCATGTCCTCCTCCAGCCTCAACCTGAACCTCCCATCTCCCAGCCAAGTGGACACACAGGCCCCATCCCAAGCCTGCCCCCAAGCAGAGGAGCTGACAGATGGACAAAGAAAAACACTCAGAGTAGGCTCGGGTAACCCCGGAAAGCCAGTGATGGAGCAGAAAAGGTGTGTTCACTTTTCTGGCAAGAAGTTCCTTCTAGAAAATTAGCCCTACAAATGGTTCCCTGCCCTGCCCCTGGACACACACTAGTGGTCATACTTAGGTCTCTTTCTTGCCTTTTACTGTTACCACAAAGCCAGGTGCCATAAGCCACATCTTGGTCTTTTTAGCTGCTTCCATTTTCTCACACTTCTAAAGTTCTCTGCCAACCTTGCCCATGTGTATCCCCTCCCAGTCATTGCCCTTGGACGCTCTTTACCTTCAGTTGTCTTGCCAGCTGTGCAACTACCCATTCTTGAACTTCAAGACTTCCAGAGTGGCCTCTTCCAAGCCTGGCATCATTCACTTCAAGTGGTCAAGTGTGGAGGCTTTTGCCATTCCTTTTCCTTGCTGTATAGTATTCCACATGGAAGTGTCTATGCTGTTTCTTTACCTAGATTTCCCTGAGAACAAGTTCCCTGGTCATCCCGAGACCCTTATCCCAGTTTCTTGGGGGGAGGAAGAGGGCTTTGTACTCATCCTGCCTGGGTTTGGCATGTTTGTGTCCACACCTGTCCAGGATCATCTGAAAGTATCCCCAACCTATCTTCACCTGCCATAAATGTCTCCTTCCTTCCATCCTGCACACACTCACCATAGGAAGCATCTAGCCAGTGAGGTGTCAGGGAGAACCTCCAACGTGGGCAAGGCACTTGCCTCCCAGCCTCCATCACCTGCCCCTGCCACTTGCATTCCAACCACTGAGGCTGATGACACCTTTTGGGTGTTCTAGGCTCCCTGGCTCCCTTCTCAGTGGCAGGCACTCTCTCACCCCTTCCTCCCCTGTCACTTTTTGCTGCCTCCCATTCCCACCACTTAGACTTCCTCACCTCCTTGAGCCCTTACTTGAATCTTTCTTTGTCTCCCAGGCAGTCCCCGAGTGAACAGTGGAGTCCTCTCTGACCTCCTCTCCTAGCAAGGGGACTGGCAGCCATATAGGCTGTCCTGGGAGGGTGGTTGTTGACAGAGGGAGCCTATCAAGGCGCGGCATCCCTCCCCTCCGTTTCCCATCTCTTGGTACCTCTTGCCTCCAGTAGATCCCCCCACACGACAACTGCTTCACTTTCCTCATGCTCTCCTTCTGATCCTGCCACCTGGTGCCCCCGTTACTGCTCAGCAGCGTGTCAGCCAGGTCTCTATCCCAATACCCAGGCCCCAAGACCTTTGTGGGCATTTCTAACCCCCCACCTCCATGGTTGTCAACCCTGAACCTGCCTGCAGAGCCTGCCAGTTTCCTGTGCTCTTCTTACCTCCTGGCCTCAGTTTCCCTCTCTGCCTAATGGGGATTATAGTCATCTTACCTGCCAGAGTTGTTTGAGGCTGAACGAGGCTATTGGTGGGACACACTCCCTGGATGTTCAGTGATGTTATGCAAGTGAGGCTGGGGTCAATAAACCCAGCAGGTAGGTCTGCTGGAGCTTTGGGTTTACAGGGCAAAGGCAAGGGTACCATCAGGAGGCTTCCTGGAGAAGAGAGGGCATATCCCGCCTGTGACCTGGGACTCAAATCTGCAAGATGCTAATGTGTCTCTGACCTGTCCTCCTCACTAGGGGGCCGGCTGCACGGCGCTCGTGGTAGCTGTGGTGGCCCGGAAGCTGGAGCTCACTAAGGCCGAGAAGCACGTGCACAACTTCATGATGGACACTCAGCTCACCAAGCGGGTAGGGATGCCAGCCCCCATCAAGGCCACTTTCCCCTTTATCCCCCATGTTAGTTGGGCATATGCCCTACCCACCTTCCCTCTGCACGTGCCAGGCATGCCATGTGCCTAGAGGTCATTACACTGCCCCGTACATGCCAGGACAGTGCTGTTGGTGCCACCCCGTGAGTCCCTGAGCCTGCACAGAGAGATCTGGCAATGGCCTAGAGGTCCACCTCTGTGTTCCATTGTGACCCAGCTATGAACATGCAGTGAGAGGCGAGGCCACCAGAGGCAACTGACAAAGCTGTGCGCCTTGGCAGGGCAACCACAATGTGACTTACTTTCCCCATGGTATTACCCTGTGAGGGCGATGCCAGCGTGTAGAGATTTGCTGCACTCACATTTGCAAGGTGTGCGTGAAGGGCACAGCCGTGGTAAGTGACGTGTGTCAGGGGCACAAACACATGTCACAGATGTGGATATGACAACATGGCCCTGGCTTACAAGCCCAGGGTGCCAGAGGGGCGCTTCCAGGATTTTCTGAAGCCTTCCACAGTTTGTGCCTATGCTGAAAAGCTGTTCTTTCTGTGGCCCCAGGTAAAAAACGCCGCTGCTAATGTTCTCAGGGAGACGTGGCTCATCTACAAACATACCAGGCTGGTGAAAAAGCCAGACCAAGCCCGGGTTCGGAAACACCAGCGTAAGTTCCTCCAAGCCATCCATCAGTAAGTCCAGTACCTTTCCCGCTCACGTTTCTGTGTCCACCTGGCGCGGAGGCGGCTGTGGTCCTGGGAGGAAGCCTAGGGCCAGGCCAGGCAGCTCACTGTGGCCTTGTCAATGTCCATCCTGCGCTGGGTGGTTAGTTGGTCAGATCTTCCATTACAGTGCTGGTGGGATGGTCTGGAGCAGATGATGTGCCAACACTCATCCAGAGCAATAGCCTATGACAAGTCATACAAGCTACCCAGCATAGGTGGCACGAAGCGTATTTTATTCCCTGAAGTAACCGAAATGATTTTGTTCCTTAATTCTGAAGCTTACCCTTTTGCTTTGACTGCCAGGATGCTCAGAATTGAACTTGTGGCCAGATCTATGTGATCAAATTAAGAATGACTTAATTTCTTCTGTTGACTCTTTGTCCTGAGAATTTTCTAATCAATTATTTAGTCAAGTCATTCTTGACTGTTCCTTGTGGTCACTGGTGGGTTTTAAGAACAGTCCCACAGACTACACCAAATACCAGTTATAGCAGAGTCTGCAGTGCAGCCAAGTTATGTTTAAGCTTCTCTAGTAAGTCCAATGTGCAGCAAGAGCTGGTGAACCTTTTCTGTAAAAGAGCCAAATAGATAATATTTCAGACTTTAAGGACCGTGCAGTCTTAGTCATTACTACTCAATTCTGCTGTCGTAGCAGGAAGGCAGCAAAGATGAATAAGTTTGACTATGCACTCATAAAACTTTATTTTCCAAAATAGGCAACTTCCCAGCATTGGGCTAATACCCAGAAAATGCCAGTCACTGTCCACCAGAAATGCCGTGTGGGCTAGCCACACTGAAAGAAAGTAGAAAGAAAGAAGTGAAATAAATTTAACCTGCACTGATTCCCCTTTGTCTCTAAAATATTAGCATTTTAACATGTGATTAGTGTAGACAATTACTGACATATTTTAGAAAGCTTTTTGTACTAGGTCTTCAGAGTCCAGTATATAGTGTACATTTCCAACCTGTTTTCATCGGAACCAGCTCCATTCCCTGGAGCTACGTTTGTTGACCACAGTGGACCTGTGGGACAAGCATCCACTCTGAATTTAAACAGCTCCAAACCCGTGGGTGGAGTGCTCGAGTATAGACCGCATTTGAGGCACGTGGTGACTGATTTAAAACAGTAAGAACAGTAAGAAGATGTTTTTAGGAACATTTCAGAATGCCCCTGGGCTCCCCGCTCTCACATCATGGCAAGCCCTATTTACAGCTGGCAGGTGGGTCCCTGCCCCAGGAACTTCCAGGCCAGAGTCGGTGCCGAATGAGTCAGAGTGTTATGGGAACTGTGTTAGGAATTAAGCCAGTGGGAAGCAACAAAACCAGCCCTGAGAAGCAGCAAGAAGAATCCCTTCTTGTGTGAGTGGTGGATTGGGGTGGCTGGCAGGTAGGAGATCCTGGGGTGTGGCTGGGGCAGCCCAACTCATGCCAGAGGATGAAAGAGTGTGACCCTGGGGAGACCAGGGAGAGGAAATTCAGCCAGTTAGACTTTAATTTTTTAATCCTATTTAATCATTTTTCCTTTACAAAAAAAAAGTTTTATTTATATCGCTGTGTGATCCACCACACCTACTGGAAGTGTCCAGTTTGATCAGTTGTAACATATATGCAACCCATGAAGCTATCACCAGTCAAGATAATGGACAGATTTATCACCCTAGAGGTTTCCTTGAACGAGTTTAATCCATTCATATTTATTGTGTTTATTCTTTTTTAAAAAAAAATATTTATTTATTTATGCATACAAACACTGGGGTACAGGCCAGAGGTGGGTGGTGAGAGGATCCACCAGAGACAGTGGGAAGCAGAACAGGCAGACTGACCAAAACACACTGCGGAGGGGAGCAGCGGGCGAGGCAGGAGAGGTCTGCTGCGCCATGTGGGTCCCCTCCCTGGCCGGCGGCAGGGATCGAACTGCAGTGTCTGCCGTTTGCCTCACAGTGCGTTGCTTAACCCACTGCGCCACCGGAGAGGCCCAATTGTGTTTATTCTTATTGTCAATTAACGTCTCATGCCATCAGTTCCTACTTCACAGGACTGTGGGAGTTCAAAGTGGGATGATGTGTAGAACTGCCTGGCCTAGCGTGGACGGGGCATGTATGCAGTTCCTGGGTTTGCTGCAACAGCTACCACGCACCAGGTGGTAAATAGCCAAATGTACTGTCTCAGGTTCTGGAGGCCAGAAGTTCAAATTCAAGGTGTCTCTAGGATCTCTCTCCTCCGAGGCAAGAGGGAGTGTTTGGGTCAGATTTTCCTCCTGGTTTCTGTAGCTGTGAGTGTTCCCTGGCTTTTTGCTCCATCCCTCCGATTCTCCATCTTCACAGGGCTATTTCTCTGCGTCCTCACATCATCTTCTCTCTGAGCGTGTCTCAGTCCAGCTTTTTCCTTTTATAAGGAGGCTGTTTGTATTGGCTTCAGGGTCATTCTGATGACCTTACCTTACTTAGTTCCATCTGCAAAGAACCTGTTTCCAAATACGGTCCCACTGGCGGTACTAGAGGTTAGGACTCAACATATCTCTCGGGCGATCTGGTTCGGCCCGTCATGGGGAGGTTGACGTCCTGAAGAAAGACATGTCAGGGCTCCTTGGTGGGCCTTCACTTCCTCTGCAGGGCCCTGGCACCCCTGACCTCTGGCACTGCGGGTATCGATACCACACTTGTGTCTTCTGACCTCTAGCATGGCTGGTCCCTGAGGGGCCCCCCCGAGCATCTGTCACATGCAGGGGTTGAGTTTGGACAATTCCTGCCAGAAGTGACTCCCCAGGTTGGTTTAGCCCTGGGAGAGGTGGCCGGGACATGGGAGACACGCACTGGCCAAAACTCCCACCCTGTACCCCCATGGGCATCTCTCCGAGAGGAAGGTATGGGTTTGAATCCAGCTGGGGCACCAGTGGGCCCTGGAATTACCCCTCTGAACTTTAGTTTCCTCCAGAGAAATGGGCTGGGCAGAGTTTTCTGGATTAAATGCCACCTCTGGGGCCATTTCAGCACAGGCTGGCACATAGCAGGGACCCAGAGCCAAGGGCAGCTACCTGTGCCCTGGTGGGGCTAGAAGGAGGGGGCAGAGGACAGATGCCCCCACAGAGGCTGGGCTCCTTTCCAGAGCAAGAGTGGCAGCCCCTGGACCCCAGGTTTTCCAGGACCCCAGCCTGGCCCTGGGGTCATGCTGGCAAAAGGCGGGAAGGTTTGGGCACGTGCCACCCAGCTGTGCTGAAATTAAAATTGCCTTGTGATTTCTCTCTGCTCCACCTGGTCCTGCCAGAGCGCAGAAGTAAGTCTCTTCTCGGGGTTTAGGGGTGCATGGTGGTTGTGGGGCAGGGTGTGCACCCGGGGAAGCTCACAGACACCACCCCGGCTTTGGATGCAGCCAGGGCTTGTGTTTGCCTGGAAGGCTGGCACCAGCTTCACCTGGAACATCCTGGTGGACAGGGCCAGTTGGGGTACATTGTGGGTGTGGTTGAACCAACCCCCCAGTCCCTGCTGCTTCCTACATGCATGGAGGGAATGGGCTGCAGGGGCCTGCCAGTTGCTACCTCAACCCCTATTGCATGTCCCGTGAGCAACCTCGGGTAGGGTGGGTGCATGAAGGACCCCACCCCTGCTGTAGCCTCCACCCAACCCCACCTGCCCGTGCCCACCTGTCCCCAGGCTCCGGAGTGTGAAGATAGAGCAGGGGAAGCTGAATGACCAGGCCAACACACTCGCCGACCTGGCCAAGGTGAGCAGGGCAGGGTGGGGCTGGGTGGCTCACTGGGCCCAGTAGGGTTGACTGAGCCCCCAGGGGAAGATGGGGGACTTCCAGGAAAGGGCAGGGCCCCAGAAGGGGCACAGCACTGGCACCCACTAGGCAGGCAGGTGACACAGGCCAGGAATAGAGGGCAGGGAGGGACAAGCCACCAGGGACACCAGCCCTGTCTGCAAGAGTCCCCTGCAACTGATTATAAGAGATGTTGGAGAGCTACGTGCGTGTGTAAAATCTCAACTGTTTCCCATTCTACTTTAAAGATCAGGATCTAATATAATTGCTTAAATCAATATTTACTTCGTGGACAAATGGGCAAAATGTTACTTTTGTATTTAGGTGTATCACTACCTACAATCTCTAAAAATTATGAGGAAAACCAAAATTCTTTTACTGTGGATGTCAGTTCAAATTACAGTATCAGCAGAAAGCTTATTTGCAGAGCCATTAAACACCTTTCAGGAAGTTGAAGCTGATTACAAGAGCTCTGTAAGATCTGCTATAAGTGGGTCTGTTTGTTGGTCCCAATATCAAGTCCTACCCTATTTCCTGATTTTTTATTCATCTGTTAGAAAATGTGTCAACAGACTCACCTCTAGACAGACTTAGGATGTTTGCCACACTTTTATGAACGCCCTTCTGACCGGTGTTGTACTTTCAGAAATAGATTATATGTGAACTTTGCTCATGTGGCTCCATCCCTACTCAATCAGTCTGAGGCTAATGTAACATCATTTTTAGAAAATGTTTACTCCTCCTCTATTTTACTTCTTATATCCACCGCATTTTGGACTCTGTCCTCCTCATTATCAAGAGAATGCAATGTAGTTTATTATTTGCCTAAATAAATTTTATTTGGAAGGGCGGGAAAGAACATTTTCTAGAACTCTGAGAAATAATTCAGTTGGAAGTAGATAGAACACAATTCTAAAAGCATCTAGAAATTGCTAGCCAACTAATTTCACAGAAATTAGCTGATATGAAATGATCGCTATAAATACACGTAAATTACCCCAGAAAAACTCAGAAACCAGTTGTTATCATTGGACAGTCCATACTATACTCCCTCCCTTAGTGTAGATGATTGAATTTGAATTTTTTAGTTATTTAAACCTTGTAACCATGGTGGTGTTTTCCTTTACAAATACATTTAACAAAGGCTTCCTTAAAGTCTTCTATTGCATTGGATTTTATAGGCTTCTAATATTTTTAAATTAACAAGGTTAAAATGTTTTCCAAGATCGTTGATTTAGTCTCTCTCTCCTCTCCTCCCCCAAATATATACGCTAAATTAAAAGGAAAAATTTAATCCTCAGAAACAGTCAAAAAGCAGCTGCCAGATGTTACTCCCTGGCTCTGGGGATTGTGGCCCGGTAGGCAAGTGAAATGTGGCTTATCTCTGGGCGGAGGGTTTGCCAGGAACAGAAAGGTTGGGGGCATGCTGAAGCAAAGGCAGGGCCTAGAAAGGAGAGCCTGGGGTGGAATTCCGTGGGGAGCTGGGGCAGGTGCACTATCCAGTCTCCCTACCCACATCTCCCCACTGCCTCTTCAGTCCCGCATCAGAGTCCCCAGAGGGGCGTTCATCCTGGGGGTCTAAGCAGCACTGAGCTGTGCTCTGGCGCTACCTGGTGGCGAGAGCAATGTTTGCACTCAGGGCTGTCTGTCTCCTGCCTTAGGGACCCATCTGAGCAGTGGCAGAACCCACCCCTGCTTGCTGGCTGGTGGGGACACCCTGACGTTTGCCAGAACAGTAATTGCTGTAGTTGTCATGTTCATTCTGTGATTGGGTCACATCCTTGGGGAGGCCACCTCTCCCCAAAGATGCCTGTCCCCTTCCTAACTTCATGTGGGGGGAGAGGGAGAGGTCACACTGAACTGATTCAAGGTTCCTCCCTCTTCCAGCCCTTTCCCATGTCTCTACCCTGGGATAATGGTGAAAGCACCACCCAGTGGTTTCGTTTTAACTCACCAGGAGAGTTCTGGCCACACCCCCTGAGCCCCGCCCCTCCTTCAGCCTTCCCCAGACCTGCTGGTCTCACCGTCTGTCCCCTCACCGACTCTCATCATTTCTGGGGTCCAGCAAGAGATCTTGGGGGCCAGAGTCAATCGTCCTCTCTCTGTGGGTCCTTTCCTTCCTCTCTGTCTCTGCAGACCCAGAATGTCATGTACGACCTCATGTCCGAGCTGCACGCCCAGCACGAGGAGCTGGAGGCCCGCCTGGCTGCCCTTGAAAGCCGCCTGGATGCACTGGGTGCCTCTCTGCAGGCCCTGCCCAGCCTCATCGCCCAAGCCATACGCCCGCCCCCACCGCCCCTGCCTCCCCGGCCTGGGCCCCCAGACCAGGCAGCCCGGAGCCCCCCATGCCGCTGGCTGCCCGTGGCCCCTTCGGACTGCGGGTGACGGCCCTGCCCGCCACCAGACTCCACAATCTTGGCCATCGTGTGGCCGCCACCTCCACGCCACCCAGGAAGCCCTGTACAGTGGCGCTTCTTGGGGTTCAAGAAGCCAAAGCTGAGTTGGGCTGAGTGGACCAGGACCCGCCCCCCCACGCCGGACTGTCCCGGCAGAGGGCCGGACGGGTCGCCACTTGCTTCCTCCTTGAGTGGAGCCAGGGAAGCCCGGAGCTGCCTCTGGTCCCCCGGCCCCACGTCTCTCCCCAGGCCCCCGGTGGGCACAGAGCAGCCGGGGGAGGGGTCCTCGCCACTTCTGAATAAAGCAGGACCCACGAGTTGCTGTGTGGTATGTGGCGCACATAGTCACTTGGGAAGTGAGTCCGGGCCCAGGGGCTCAAAACGGACGTGGATCAAGGGGAGCCCAACCCCATCCTAGCCTGGTGGTCCCCCAGCCTGCGCTCAGTTTGGGATGCCTCCCCGAGGACACCTGTGCTAGCCCCGCCTGGCCCTGGCAGAGAGACACCACAGAGGGCATGGTCTTGGCCACAGGAAGCAGCAGGTCGTCAGAACCTCTTCCCCCCGCCAGCTGGTTTCCATGGAGCACCCACTTTGTGCTAGATTCCAGCCGGGCCACGGGTCACTGGCCAGTGGGGGACATGACGTGGGTGAGGAGGGCCACTCAGTCTCTGTTGGACATGTATTGAGCTCCTGCTAAATACAGAGGATGCAACGTAAATCACAGAACTCTTCCCAGAACGCCACCTGGGATGGGGAAACTGGCTACAAAGAAGTGAAGCCACCTGCGTGCAGCCTCAGTGAGGACTGGGGAGCTAGGATTCAAACTGAGGCCAGAATGAAGGCGCTGCACTTGGTGGCACCCTGTGGCTAGGTCTCCTGGGCTGGGTTGGGAGGGGGGGCTCCAGACACAGTAGAATCAGAAAGGTCCTTCCAGCGGCTGGGGTCAGTGAGAACAGCAGACGTGTGGTGGATGCTGAGCCCGGGGAACAGGACAGGCCTATCTCCTGGGGGGACAGATGAGGGTGCCTGGGTGATCCCAGGTCCTGGCAGCCTCTGATAAAGCCGTGGCCACCTAACTCAGGGAGATAGCTTGGGCCCCAAAACCAGGAGTGCCTGGGAGGATGCCCGTGGGCTGTACTGATACCTGGGCCCAAGTCCTGACTGCCATACCTTGGTGCCCCTGGCAGTAACTGCTCCACAGGGGCCTCCGTCTCCTCATCTGTAAAACCCTAAAAAGGGTCAGGTGCCTGGGAGGTGCCAAATGATGCTCTCCCACCTGAGGGCTTACCCCAGGGCTGGAGCAGCCCAGACAGGGCTTGAAAGACCTCATCCTAAATTACACCTACCCAGTCGTCACGCTGCAGAGGACACTGAGGCCTGAGAAAGATGGGGCCTGTCCTTCTGGGTAGGAAAACATGGCTTAGTTTAGGGGTGTCTGCAGGTGCACCCTGTGTGTGGAGTGCTAGCTCCTGGGCTTGGGGGAGGAGAGTGCACAGTGCCCACCCTTGGGGACACCCAGTAAGACTGAGGGGTACAGTATCCACCTGGGCATCACCACGAAGAGCAACCAAAGCCGTAAAGATCTAACAAGGCCAGAGCCTGATGAGGGGACTCTGAGGAGTGACATGTGGGCGTGGGTGGGCTAGTGGTGAGTGGGAGGAAGGGCGTTCCTGGTCGCCGCCGAACAGCCAGTGCCAAGCAAGACCTGAACTCAGTCTGTGGGCTACCAGGGGGCGGGGCTGGGGCATCCGGCCCAGAGGTGTCCTGTGGGGGGGTGGAGGGGACGACGACCACAGGACAGACGTGCAGCCACATCCGCCCCTCGGCAGCCGTTGACAGGCACCGACCCTGCAAAGATAGGGCCCGCTGCTGGTGGGTGGCAAAGTCGTCGCCGCGGGCCGGGCGTCCGGCCGCCGCCCTGGCGCGTCACGGGGCGGACGCGAGGATCAGGAAGTGCTGCCGACGCCGCTCAGGCCGAGCGCGTAGCGGAGGCGCCAGGCAGCGCCCAGGGTTGCCCTGGCTGCGCCGACGAGCGCTGGGCGCTGAGGGTGCGTGACCCCGCCGCGGCACAGTCCGGCGGGGTCCCGGCCGCGCCATGCGTCCGGGCAGGGTGCGCAGCTTCGGGCTGGAGCTAGCGCGGGGCCCCGGCGGCGCGTACCGCGGCGGGGAGCGGCTGTGCGGCCGCGTCCTGCTGGAGGTGGCGGCGCAGCTGCGGGTTCGAGCGCTCGAGGTGGCGGTCCACGGCCGCGCGGCCACGCACTGGCTGGAGGGTCGAAGCGTGGGGGTCAACGCCGTGTCCAGCGAATACGCGGCCGCCGAGACGTACCTGCGGCGGCGGCAGGTACTGTTCCGGGGTGAGTTGTTCAGCTACCCCCATACACAACACCCCAACCCTGCCACTTCCCTGGGCCTCCATTCCCAGGTCTGGGCGCCCCTTTCCAAATACGGGAGCCTTTCAACTAAGAGTCTAAGCGGACAGGTGATCTTTCTCAAGAAGTAAGACCAGTTCCTCTGCGTCTGGACCCACCCGCCGGGACACCCACCCACCTTCCTGACCCTGGCCAAGCCGCTCCTTCCAGACAACCCTTCCTTCCTTTGGTCTGAGTGCCCTTCCAGAGCAGAGCGGGGACACCTTCGGCATAGAAGCTATGCGGCAGGGAATCCTTATCTGCAGTCTGGGGGTACTTGGGTGGAGCCAGGAGAGTATCCTCAGGATTTCTCTCTAGCCCCAATTCTGGGGTCTTGGATTCTCAAAGAAGACCACAGTCTTATGTGCCACGCATGGCCTTTCCCTCAGTTGTAGCCCCCACCCTGTGTTTACATGAGTTTTTCCCCCCCAGAGGTGGTCCTGATGGTATTTGCAGGTAAGAGGTGGGGATGCCTTCAGAAGCAGACTTGGAATAGCTTCATACCAAGCTGGGAGTCTTAGGTTTGGGCATATTCTTAAGGGGCCTTGAACCCCAGTCCTGCACCCTCTGCCACAAGGCCAATCAGAAGCAGGCCAGGAACCACAGAAAGAGGAATCTGTTCCCAGGGCCATGTGTGGTGACTGCAGAGGGCTTCTGCTCTTGACTGCTCTGGATGTCACTTCCTGGCTAAGCCAGACCTCACTGCACCTGACTGCACAATGGACAGAGGCAGAAGGCAGCTCAGACCCTGCTCCCAGCCCACAGCCCCCCTCTGTGCAGAACTGCACAGAGTAAGCTCTTCACCTACAGCCTTGCAGCTTGTCCCAAGGGCCCCCAGGTGCAGAGACTCCCCCGTGACCAGCTGTGGAAACCCAAATTTAGAGGGCTGTGGGGTGGGGCAGGAAGGGGCCTTCAGTCACTTCCTTTCCCTAGCTACTCACAGGAAATTGGGGCTGCTCCTGCACTACAGCAACCAATGGCCAGGCACTAGAGGGGTTCTGCCCCTTTCGGGGCCTCTGGGACCATATGTGAGACGAACTGAGGGAGTCCCTGGCTCAGTACAAACTTCCCTACCTTCCATCGTTACCCCATCTTTCCTCCCGGTTTATGATCTCCTGTCCTTCCTCTAGGCTGCACTTAACCTTGGGAGGTTTTGATTCTGTGTATCAGCACCCAGTCCCCTCCTCCATGCTGCCACCCAGGCTGATCACTTTGTCAACAGGCTCTGACCCCCCCTTCGGTCCTGCTCAAACCCCTATATTGGGCTTCGAGTGCCCGCTTTTAGTTATAATCGCCACCCCACCCCCACTGCGGGTGCCGCTGTCTCTTGCATTGCTTGAACCAGATTATGGGGACCAACAAAGTAGGGAGTAGGTTCGAGAAGCAATATCTTTAAATACCACCAGAGGGCACCAGCCTCCCGCAGATCCCGAGGAGGCAACTCCCTCCCAACCTTAGAAATCGTAGGTGGGGTTCTTCCTTGGGCAAAGTGAGGTCCTAAGAGCGATCATACCGCCTCAGGGTCATACCGCAGCCGTGAATCCCGGGTGCCTAGAGCGTCCCCTGCAATAGGCTCTATCTGTGAGCGCACGGGGCTGAGTGTGCCCAAGTAGGCATAGGGATATGCCTACGGGCATTCGGAGTTTGCAGGGGGACTTGAAATTGGGAAAAGAACATGGGGTGGGGGCCGCCCTAGTGTAGCCTAGAGGTTAAGTCCCAGCGCTATCACCGCTGTGACCTGAGTTGAATCCCAGGCCAAGGAGCTGACCCACATGGCACCGCAGACCTCTCCTATCTCACCCGCTGCTCCCCTCAGCAGTGTGTTTCAATAGATCCGCCTGTTCTGCTCCCGACTCTGTCTCTGGTGAATCCTCTCAACGCTCCCCGCCCCCCACCTCTGGCCTAGACCCCAGTTCTTCTACAAAATAAATAAATAAATATTTTAAATAAAGTCTGGTCAGTAGGAACGGCTCTGGTAAAAGCTTCAAGTCAGGTCCCATGGAGTGGTGGGCGGTAAATGGCAAGTTGAGCATTTTGCTGATGCGGGAGCGAGGTTCTAGGAGGGCTCGAGTTGGGGCTACACCGGGATTCAAGCACAGCCCTCTCAGACTGGAAACCGATTCAGGACATTGTCACTAACACCGGGTCACCGAGCTGAGCCGTTCGAATCGCAGGAGGTGGGAAGCGATTGCCAGAGTGGAGGGAGGCCGCACTCACTGGCTTCTCCCGCTCTCGGCTCAGAGGGGGAAATGGGCCCAGGGTAGTTCTAGGCTCTTGAGAGAGGCTCCGCCCAGTTCCTTCCCCCTTCCCTATTACATGTGGGGGGGGGGGTCTAGGGTCGGGGTTAATCCTAGGCTTTCTGGGTTCCTAGTGGACACACACACACACACACACACACACACACACACACACCACTTCTGCCGGGACATGCCTCCAGTCACGTCTGCAAGTGGTGGCTAGTTAATGATTAAAGCAGGAGATGGAATGCTCTCGCTGGGCGATCCACAGGCCCAGGCTCAGCTTCTGGGACATAGTTTCCACTATTTAGCCGGGGGTCCGAGAGACTAGTTCTGATCCCCAATATTTCAGATTAACCCCGGGATCTGGAGGGTAGACAGAAGCTGGCGGGAAAGGGGGCGTTTTGTTATTTTGCTCCACGCCTGGGCGGGGCCACGCCCCTTACCTCTCCATTGGCGTATTCCCCACGGGGCGTGGCCTATGTCCCGTCCCGCCCCGCCCTGCCGTATAAAGGCGGCGCCGGCGCAGGGCTCTCGAGTCTTTGGCCGGGTGGGCGAATGCGCTTGCGTGCGCGCGGTGAGTTCGCCCGCTGAAGCTGCGGTGTCGGAACTTGGGGCGGTGTAGTCGTGGGTTCGAGTCCAGGGTCTTCGCGTCGCTGGTTTGTACCCCTGGCCACGATGCTGTTCGACAAGGTGAAGGTGTTCGCAATACATCTGGACGGCGCGAGCGCGGGCGCCGAACCGGTGTTCTGCGGCGGCCAGGCCGTGGCCGGCCGGGTGCTATTAGAGCTTACGGGCCCGGCGCGCGTGGGCACTCTGAAGCTGCGCGCGCGGGGCCGCGCCCACGTGCACTGGACCGAGTCACGCAGCGCAGGCTCGAGCACCGCATACACGCAGAGCTACAGTGAGCGTGTGGACGTTGTGAGCCACCGTGCCACGCTGCTCGCGCCAGGTAGGAGCCTGGGACCCGGGCGCAGTGCTGCTGCTGCGCGCGCTCCGGGAACCTGGCCGCCTCTGAGCCGCTCCCTCTTGCTCCTACCTGCAGACACCGGAGAGACCACGACGCTATCTCCTGGACGCCACGAGTTTCCATTCTGCTTCCAGCTGCCCCCGTAAGTCATTTGGGGTGCAGGCTATGAGAGAGTACCAAGTCTACAGCCCCTCCTAGATTTGGTTCAGTTTCTGGGAACCCCAGAACCCTAAGGCTGTCTTCCTGGGGACTCTCAGGGGTGTCTGTGTGTGTCATTCCTCTAAGTCTTTGGGCGTCCCCTCCCAGGCACCCTCCCAGCACTCACCATATATCCTAGGGTTACCCAGGGCCTCAGTTTACCCCTGTGTACACCTGGCTCTGTATCTCCCCCCTGAAGCCCCTTTCCTATCCCCCAGGACCTTGGTGACCTCATTTGAGGGCAAACACGGCAGTGTCCGATATTGCATCAAGGCCACTCTGCACCGACCCTGGGTCCCTGCCCGTCGGGCAAGGAAGGTATTTACTGTCATTGAGCCGGTGGACATCAACACACCAGCCTTGCTGGTGAGTGGCTGCCTCCAGGGAGGTGGGACAGGAACACCGCAGGCTCCTTTCACAAAGTAGCTCCCACTTGGGTCCTGGCAGGGAGGCAGGCAGGCATAGGAATGCCTTTGGAGTCCATTAGAGCTGCATACAAATCCCAGCTGCTGCTCCATTCTGCTCTGTGGCTCTGGGCAAGTGTCTCACCCTCTCTGAGCCTCAAATGCCTCCTCTGAAAAAGAGCTTGGCCAGAACTTGCAATCATAATGGCTTACTGAGCACTAATTAATTATACACTAAGCACTTGCCGTGTTCATTTTGTTTTCAGTTTAATGAGATAGATTGTGTCCTTGATACATTTTAGAGATAGTTCCTGGCTTGTTAGAAGAAATCAGGAAATCAGGCTTTGTCCCAAGTCCTCCTGCAGCTGGGGGCGGGGGGGGAGAGAGAGAGGGGTTGGAAGTTGTACAAAGTCAGTAGATGCACAAAGTGATCAATTTGTTTATCTTTTCTGCACCCCCCAGGCCCCTCAGGCTGGAGCTCGGGAGAAGGTTGCCCGATCCTGGTACAGTAATCGAGGCCTTGTCTCCCTTTCAGCCAAGATCGACCGCAAGGGCTACACACCAGGTAACAGGCCGGAGGGGTTGGAGCGGGAAAGAAGACAATGTTGGGGCTGCAAGTGGGGAAACTGAAGCCCTGCTGTTCCCCACCACAGGTGAGGTCATCCCTGTCTTTGCTGAGATTGACAACAGCTCCACACGCCCAGTGCTGCCCCGGGCAGCTGTGGTCCAGACTCAGACCTTCATGGCTCGAGGTGCCCGCAAGCAGAAGCGAACTGTAGTGGCCAGTCTCTCTGGCGAGCCCGTGGGCCCCGGGCGGCGGGTGCTATGGCAGGGCCGGGCACTGCGAATCCCCCCTGTTGGTCCATCCATCCTGGACTGCCGTGTGCTACACGTGGACTACGCCCTCAAGGTAGAGTGTCCTGGCGGTCCTAGAGGCAAGGTGATGCTTCTGCTTGCTTTCCCAGGCTGGGGTCTCCCAAGGCTTTCTGGGCTCACTGCATCATGGCTCCTTCTCCAGGTCTGCGTGGACATCCCAGGCACATCCAAGTTGCTCCTGGAGCTGCCGCTGGTCATCGGCACCATCCCCCTGCACCCTTTCGGCAGTCGCTCTTCCAGTGTGGGCAGCCATGCCGGCTTCCTGCTGGACTGGGGGCTGGGAGCCCTCCCAGAGCCACCTGAAGGTAAGCTCTGTGTCCTGCTGGTCAGGCGACTCTCCCTCCCCAGCCTCAAGGCCCCCACCTGTAAAAGCACCTGGCGATCCTCAGGGAGGGGATCATGGGTCCCCCAGAAGCCCAGCCTGAGACCACACAGCCCGGTAGCCCCAGAACTGACACAGCTGGTTTCTGGCCCTGTCCTCAGTGCTGAGCCCCCGCCCCAGTCTAATCCATGTCTCTCACTTCCAGCCCCTCCTGAGTACTCAGAGGTGGTGGCAGACGAGGAGCTGGCAGCTGCGGAACAGAGCCCCTTCCCAGTGCTGCGGGACCACCACGTGAACCTGGAAGGCCCCTTCTTCGCCTACATTCAGGAGTTCCGCTACCGCCCACCACCACTGTACTCAGAGGTGAATTCCGGGCTCTGGGGACCCCTTCGGCTGCCCAGGCCCTGGTATCTGAGGTGGGCATCTGAGACTCAGAGGAGTCACTGGCGTTGGTGGAACTCCTACCCGTCTTCTTCAGAGCCCAAACCCACCTTCGTCCCAATCTGCTCTAAATGTCACTCAACCCCTGGATGCCTACATGTGGGGAGGCAGGGAGGGGTGTTTCTTGGGTTCCCCTAAGACTTGACAGGACCATTTCCTACAGGAGGATCCAAACCCACCCACTGAGGCTGTGAGGCCACGCTGCATGACCTGCTGAGGGGCGAATGATTACCTTGAAGGACAAGGTTGCGCAAATGCTTCCAGCCACTGTGGACACAGGGAGTGGCTGGGTCAAGGAGGACCGGCCTGACTGCCCTGAAGTTGGGGAAACTAAGTCTCGGAACAGAACAGGGCTGTTTCAGTGCCACACAGGATGAGGAAGAGCAAGGCTGAAATCTGACGTGTTTGGACTGGCCGTCCACATAAGGCATCCAATGCCCAGCATAGGATGTAAGACTCTGTGCCAGCCTCTGGGCACAACTGAGGTCCCATGAGTTTCTAGTCTGATGGAGCTAGAGCCAGGCTCATGGGACCAGAGGAAGGGACTCAGCTGGAAGAGTCCAAAGGGGGAGCAAAGAAGACTTCCTAGAGGGAAGGGCATTTTAGCTGAGGCTTTGGCGCATGAAGAAGAGCTCGACATGCAGGCCAGCAAGAAGGGAGGAGAAGCCAGAGAAGGTCAGAACTGAGTCAGGTATGAAGACTGCCACCTTCATCTGAGCACTGGACTGAGAGCAAGTACCTTGGTCAGAGACACAGCAAGGTCCGAAGACTCAGGAATAGGTGTTTAGAGGAGCCAGTGATAGGAGCTTAGTGGGGCTACAGCTTCAACCTTTGAAGCCTTTGAAAACCCACCAGTGATTCCTGGTCCAAGTCTGGACTCTCTGGGGGTCATCCAAGTACTACAGGGCATGAGAGATCAAGCTAGGCCTTGGAGACAAAGGTCAGCCTGTGGTGACATAGAGGGCAGTGAAGACCCCCTGTGTCCTGGACTGACAAAGCATGAGAGGAAAGCTGCATAAGCTCCCAATTGCAGAGTTCCAGCCATGGGTGGGGCAGAGTCCTGCCTGGGACTCAGTATTTATGATAAGCCTTAAATCATTCTCTTTTGTACAATTACTTTTTTTAAAATAAAAATGTGGAGGAAAAGCCTAGACTTGCTGGTTTCTTTACCCACCATCCCAGGTCAGGATCTAACAAGCCCAGGAAGCTTGTGGGGCCAATTCCCCAGAGGAAACTGAGGCCCAAGAATACACAGGGGGGCCTTCCTGGTGGTGCAGTGGGTTAAGCAATGCACTATGAAGCAGACCTCAGCCACTGCAGCACGAGTTCAATTCCTGCAGCCGGCCAGGGAGGGGACCCATATGGCGCAGCAGACCTCTCCTGCTGTGCCCGCTGCTCCCCTCAGCAGTGTGTTTCCCTCGATCTGCCTGCTCTGTCTCTGGTGATCCTCTCACCCTCCACACCTCTGGCCTGTACCCCAGCTCTTGTATGCATAGATAAATAAATTTTAAAAAAAAAGAATACACAGGGGAGAGAAGCTGAGGTTGGTGTAGCACCCCACACCCTTCCAGTTTAGTCACAGAGTCTGGGGACCTGAATGGTGGGGTACAGCAGAGGCCTCACCTACTGGCAAATGGAGTGGAGGGGGCATTATCAGGGGGTGTCCCAGGTATAGAAAGTACCTACATGAGTCTAGCTTGTTTTTATTTTAATTAAGAGGCAATTTGCATACCATCAAATTGGTATTTTTAAAGTATACAATTCTAGGACCTCCCTGGTGCACAAGGGGTTAAGCACCACACTATGGGGCTTCCACAACCACTGCAGTGCCCCTGGTCAGGAGGGGACCCACATGGTGCAGCAGACCTTTCCTGTCTTTCCCACTGCTCCCCTCAGCAGTGTATTTCAGTGGATCTGCCTGTTCTGCTCCCCACTCTGTCTCTGGTGAATACTCACCCTCCCAAACCTCTGGCCTGTATCCCAGCTCTTGTATGCATAAATAAATAAATCTTTTAAAAAAGATAAACTAAAAAAAATAAAGTATATAACTGTAGCATTTAGGACATTCATATTAATATGCAACCACCATCTCCATCTAGTTCCAGAAAAAGCCATCAGCCCAATAGGAGACCCAAACCCATGAGCATTCACTCCCCTTACCCCTCAATCTGCTGTCTGTCTGTGGATTTGCCTATTCTGGGCCTTCCGTATAAATGGATCACACACTGTGGCTTGTTGTGTCTGGTCTCTGGCTCAGCACGTTCTTCCTGAGGTTCATCCACCTTGCAGCAAGTGTCAGGGCTTCATTCCTTTTCCTGGCTGAGTGATACTCCCCTGGGTGGATGGGCCTCACGGTGTGGTGTTCATCCATTCACTCGGTTGATTTGGGTGATCCCACTTGGCCCTCCGGACAGGGCTGCTGTGGAAGTGTGTGGCAAGAATTGGATACTCACCGGGCTCTAAGGCAGCCCTTGGATAAGCCATGGCATGACTGCCATTTTCTGGAGCGACTTGCCCAGGGTCCTCCCGCAACCAAGACTGAAGGAGTCGCCAATCAAAACAGGTCCTGGAGGGCCTCCCTGGTGGCGCAGCAGGTTGAGCGCGGCACTGTGAAGCATCCACGGCACAGCCGCGCGAGTTCCATCCCCAGCCAGGGAGGGACCCACATGGCGCAGCAGACCTCTCCTGCCTCGCCCGCTGCTCCCCTGAGCAGTGTGTTTCGGTCAGTCTGCCTGTTCTGCTCCCTGCTCTGTCTCTGGTGACTCCTCTCACAGCCCTGTTCTCTGGCCTGTACCCCAGCTCTTGTAGGCATAAATAAGTAAATCTTAAACAACAACAAAAACAGTTCCTTGAACTCCAGAGTGCACACCCCCACCACCCAAGTGACACCTACTAGACCCTCCCCCTGGGCCAGGGCTCAGGAACCACCCCTTGTGGGAAGGTGAAATTAGAATTTCGGTCAGCAGTGCCCACCAGCCTGCCCAAGGCGTGAAATTAGCAGCCCAGGATGCCATTGTCGGGGCCCAGGGGCAAAGATGAAGACTGAGGGTCAGGGGCTGGGCATTCGGATATCTGGGTTCAGGTTTGCATCTGATACCCAGGTTCCCCACCTGAGACCAGGATATCTCCCCTGCACAGCGCCCAGTTCCCTTTAGCAGGTTTGTTCTGTTACTTCCGGCTACTCCTACTGCTGAGGTCCACCTGCCTTTCCAGTCCGGCAGCCTCTGCCCCAGCCATGTGCTCGGAGCATACCAGATCTAGGGGCGTGGTGGCCCAGATGAGATGAGGGGAGACTCCCACAGTGCAGTCAACGCAGGCGCCAAAATGACAGTTTTAAGAGGGGGTCGCCCAGAACATGCAAGACACAAGATCCCAGTCCCACATTCTGGAACAGAATCCAAGGTGTTTATCGGAACAGCGGATGTGGGTGCAGTTCCATGAAGGTTTCCGCCAGCAGGCTTGCGAGAATGAGCCACCTCAGGTCCTCAGGACTCCTGCATCTGCAACTATTGGGAACTTGGTGCCTAAAGGAGGCAGATTTTCTGGTTAAATAAATGACAAGCAGGATGGAGCTGGCCCAGGCGTGCCCAGCTCAAGGAACTCCCTGCACAGAGAGAGGGACTTTAAGACCCAGAGGAGAATGATCAAAGACATTCCTAAAATAAACTCTTATCTCTCCCAGACTCCAAACTTCCCACCCACCCCTTCCAAGTCCCCCTTGATCCCTGGCTGCACCAAAGCAAACACCCCAAGCAGGTTTCTACCTCAGGGCCTTTGAATATGTGTTTTTCTCTCTTCCCGTGACTGGCTCCTCTTTACGCCCAGCCTCACCTTTTCAGGGACACGCCAACCTCCTGGCTGAAGCTGCCACCCCCATTACTGGCTCCCTAACCCTCATCCTGTCTTCTAGCCCTGGTCGCCCTCATCATTTTACTTAGATATTCACCTGCTTGTCTCAACCTTTGAGGGCGGGGCCAGTCAGGGCTGTGTCCTGTGTCTCAGCACAAGGCAGGCATGAGGGGGATTGCTGGCTACCTGAGTGGTTGAAGAGGGGCCCTCCCTACTCTGGTGTGGGTGTCACCCCCTTGTGTTTGTTCCCAGGACCTGCCACCCAGGCAGAGATAAACGCCAGGACTCTGTCTCACTAGGCCTGCCTTTCCAAACATTTTGTGTCCCGTCTCTGCCATGCCATGTTCTCTCACTCTCTCTTCTGCTCGCTGTTTCTCTGTCTCTGTCTCTCTTTGCCTGTCTCCTCCTGTCTCTGTCTTACTGTCTCTGCATCTCTGTCTCACTCATTGTCTTTCTGTCTCTCTCTCACCATCTCTCTTAGTCACCTTTTCTCTGTTTCTCTCAGTCTCTGACTGTCTCACTATCTCTGTCTCCTGCCCTGACCCTGACAGGGCCGGGACATGGGGTGACAGGCGAGCAAGGCGAGCAAGGCACCCTCCGTGTTTCCCCCGCCCTCGCTGGCAGGGGGCCCAGCTGGGCTGCTATTCAGGAATCTTCCAGCCACCCAGCTCCAGCTACCAGGCGCAGCCACCGTGGCCTCTTCTCTCAGCACATTCTGTCCTGAGCAAGCAGGGAGCACTGGGGGTGGCGGGAGGGGGCTGTGTTCCTGCTGGGTTCTAGTTACAGGACAGCTTGTCCTGGTGACCCCACTTCCCACCAGCACTGCCCCTGAAGCCCCCCTCCCTACTCTGGGATTAGATCTTCCTGAATATTGTCCCTCTGCCTACTCATACCCACCTCAGGGCCTTTGCACCTCTGTACTTCCCACCTCTACCCAGTTTCCCCAGGACTGTCTCCCCTGCAGGCCTATCACATACACATCTCGTCAAATGCCCTCTGCATCCTTAGCCCAGAGTGCCCGCTACCCCTGCCTTGACACATTTTGTTCCCCAGCCGTTTCCTCTGCCCAGAGTTACATATCTGCTTTTTGTTCGGGTGATAAATGCTACTCCATGGCCCCCCTGCATCTTCAGCTCCAGGCACACACAGTAGCAGTTCGATGAATATTTTAGAATTGACGGCATTTCCTCCCGAAGCTCAGCTCTGCCTGGGCCCACCCAGGCTCACACAAAGCTCCCCATCTCCTCAGCCAGCTAGCCCCTCCCAGCCCTGCCTGACCACCCAGCCCCTGCCTCCTCGTGACCTGCTCCCGCTCTGTTCCCTGTGCCCTCCCCGCTATTCCCTGTATCCAGATACAGCAGCAACTTTCCAGGCCTCACACCTTTGCCCAGGAGTTCCCCTCATCTGGTGCACCTTTTCCAGCCAGGGGCTGCTCTCTGTCTTTTAGGCTCTGCCCACAGGGGTGGGGTAGCCATGATCTTCACACACACGTGCAGAGACACAAGTGGGCCATTCAACATGGCACACATGGCCGAGACCTCCACTAGCACAGACCCGCACGCGCGCACACACGAGCGCATCCAGCTAGCTGACACCTGTCTGAACAAATGTGACAGTGATCACACCGCCCCGGATCCAGGCATCTAGGCTGTCCAGGCCCTGCTGAGGGCTGGAGGCGTGTTCGCTGGTGGTGCATGGAGTCCCCCAACTTTAAGGGGCAGGAGTGATGGCCTCCCTATGATGGGGGTGGGGTCAGGAGACAGGATGTGGGATTTGAACCCTTGCCAGGGTGTACACAAACTTGTCTACATGAGACTCTGTCCTCACTTCCCCCACCCAGGAGTCTCCTTTTTGATGTTCAGGGAAAGCCAGGAAAAGTCCCAGAAAGCATCGACTGGGTAAGGGGCCCAGGAGGGAGCAGTGACTCAGCCAGAGGCCATCAGTGCCTGCCGCGCAGGGCGGCCCTATCTCTGGAGGGTGTCGGGAGGTGGGGTAGAGTTCACAGAGAATAAGGAAGGATGGGGTGAGATAAATAGGACCTGTTGAGCAGGGATGGGGGGTAGAGGACTGGCATGTCTGGATTGGCCTTCTGTATCCCCTACCCAGCCCCATTTGCAGGTGGAGAAACTGAGGCACAGAAAATTGGTGACTTGCCCAGTGGAAGATGGGACAGGCGGAGGACTGCTAAATCTTTGGTGAAAGTGTCTTAGGGAAGGGCCTCCCTGGTGGTGCAGAGGGTTAAACGCCGCACTATGAGCCACACACAGCCACTGCAGCACAAGTTTGATCCCCAGCCAGGGAGGGGACCCTCATGGTCCTGCAGACTTCTCCTGCCTTGCCTGCTGCTCCTCTCAGCAGTGTACTTTGGTTGATCTACCTGTTCTGTTCCCCACTACGTCTCCGGTGAATGCTTTCATCCTGCCACACCTCTGGCCTGTACCCCAGCTCTTGTATACACAAATAAATAATTAAAAAAAAAAAAAAAGTGTCTTGGGCATCTACTCTCTCTGCCTGGTCCATTTCCTGGTTCCATGTGTGGTCATGTGACCAGGTCTGGCCAATCAGTGTCTCTTGTCACCAGAGACACAGACTACAGAGGCCACCTTAGCCACCACACTAAGGGCGATGGAACAGTCCCAAGACATTGCTGTGGCATCACAGACACCCCAAACACTGTGGAGTCAGGGTGGGGCTAGTGGGGAAGGCAGGGACTGGAGGTCTTAGGAAGGTTTCCAGGGAGAGCCCCGGAGCTGGGGCTTTGATGAATGAAGAGTTCACCGGAAGCTAGAGAAAGGCATCCCAGGCAGAAAAACAGTAAACAGGCAAAGAGAGAGCCAGGGGTATCCTCAGGCACCCGGCAGCAGCTCTGTGAGATTGGGGCACAGAGGGAGCAGTTACAGGCGGGTTTGTTTATTTGTTCCTGGACTCGGTTTTCCCCTCCAACCAGCTCCTGAGGGTGGGACTACATCTGCTTTGTTTGAAATTGACACTGTTAAGGTTCATGACGTCCATTCGTTTGAAGACATGGAGGTGTGGTAAGTGTGGGGTAGGAGAACCTGGGGTTGCATGGGGAGCCTGGGACCCAGGAAGGAGCAACTCCCCACTGTGAGCCCCAACCCCAGCACAGAGCTCCAGAGGGAGGGAGGTTCGAGCTCAGGGCCTGGACTCCCAGCACCAGTTCTTCCTTCCTGTGTGACCCTGGGCTAACAGCAGTGCCTTTCTGAGGTCTGTTTCCTAATCTGGAGTGTGACTTCACTGTAGGGCAAGGTCAGGACTAGGCATAGAAAGGGTGCAGAGGCTGTGGGCCTGGATGGGGTGGGGGGTTGAGGCAGCGTGAAGAGACCAGGCTCATCCAGAACATTCCACCAGCAGTTCCAGACCTCTTTGAAAACAGGAAGCCAGCTCTCGAGGGAGCCCCCAGCCGCACTTCCTGAGCCTCTGCATGACGCATGTTGGGGTGGGGGTGTATATGCACGCACGTGCTTGTGTGTGTGTGTGTTTGCAAATGACCTAGAAATAGTGGAGCCACCAGTGTCCACATATGTGTTTGCATTTCAGCCTTGTTGCCAGAGCCATGGGCTCTGATGGGTTTATACATCTCAGCAGATATGGGAAGTAGAAGAGCTGTTGGCACATTTGCAATTTGGGGCCTGGGTCTGGGGCATTGGTGTCTCTCTACAGTGGGCGATGGTGCTTGTTGGCAAGAGCTGCTTTATATTGGAAGGTACCAGCATGTGCTGACCCAAGCTGATGTGTTTTAGCAGACAGGAGCCTGTGTAGGGGCTCCTAGACCTCTGACTCTTCAGGTTAGCAACCTCTCAGCTACAAGTGCTCACTCTTCCCTGCTCCAAACCCGTCTTGGCCCCTTGTCATCCATAAGACCCTGAATGACTCCTGCAGCCACTTCACCCTCCTTTCCTTCCATCTGCCCCAGCTCATCAGCCTCCTCGCTGTTCCTGCAGACCGTTAGATATGCTTCTACCTCAGGGCCTTTGCACCTGCTGTACCCACTGGCCAGGCTGCTCTTTCCTCCCCTCCTCTCTATCTCTCAAAACTCAAGATATTAGCCTGGGCAAGTCATCCCCCTCTTTCTTCTGGACTACCTCTGTCCCCTCCCACTCTTGAGCCCTAACTACAGCTTCTAGTTTGACCCCTTCCCTCTAAGTCCTGGGGTATGTGGCCTCCCTCTTTAGCTTCAGTTTGTTCTGTAAACTGGGGCCAATCTTGGTATGACTCCACTTTCTCAGAGTCACCCAGGAAGGAGAGAAGCCTGGATTTGAACCTGGACTGGCCTTTATCCTTGCCTACATCAAGTTGGGCAAACATCTGGGGTGCTGGGGCCTGTCTGGGGCCACTTAGTAACAGGAACCAGATGGGGCTGAACTGGGGCCTCCTACATGTCACATTCCTGGGATGCCTTTTTCTTGCTGGCAAATGTCTACTCATCCATCAAAACCCACCTCCAAAACCTTCTGTCTCCTCCTGATCCCTTGGGCCTAGGGCGTGTGGATCTGACTATATCCATCCCCTCTAGTCAGGCCGGGAGGAGGCCTTTCAGGAGCCCAGCACAGTCCAGCCAAGAGCACAAGCCATGTTTCCCACATGCTGACCTCCTGGAGTCGCTCCAGGCACCCTGCCATGGCTGATCCCCAAGAGCTGCCTCCTGCTGCCTTATCACTCCCAGAACCTGCCAAACTCTGCTGTTTACATGGGAGGCAGGAGTGGAAATGTCCTGCCCCAGCTCTACACAAGGCTGGTTTATTTGTGAAATGGATCAGAGACATTTCAAGGCCCAGGCCGTGTGATGGGGCCATCTCACTTGTCTCGGTATCCCAACCCTGGGGCAGCCACGCGCCTGACACCACCCTCAGACCTCATACCTTATACACCTTCCTCAGATACCAAGAGGCCCCATGTGAGCAGCCTCCACAGCCCCCATCACAACAGGTTCAATCAGTCACACCCCAGGGCCTTTGCACTTGCTGTTCCTTCTGCCCAGATAGCCCTTCCTTCACACTTCATAAGGCCGCCCTCCCCCCACCCCCCAGGTGTTAGTTTAAGACCCCTTCCTTGACAAATGCTTCCCCATTCTCCTTGGCAACACCTCCTTTGTGCTTCTGCTAATTCATAATTACAGTGTGTTTGTGGGCTGAGGCCATCATCTGCCTCCCCTGTCATGGAAGCTCGGAGTGGCGGGACCACAGTAAGCAGTGAGAGTCCAGTGATAATTGGAGAGTCCAATGAGCAAACCCCTCTAGGAGTCTCCTGGTCTCGCCCACAGATCCTCGGTGCTTCCCGACTACAGAGTCTGCCTGATTTGGAGAGAACAAGTGATTTGCGCCCTGGCCTCTCCCAAGATACCCTGCCATCTTGACCCTGAACAAAATTTCCTTTCAAACTCCAAGCTGAAGTCGTCATTTTGACCACCTGACTATGGATGGGAAACCTCAGGTGGAAAGAGGCTGTGCCCCCACGCCCAAGCTGAACGTGCCTGGCCACTGCGCATACACAAAAGAAAAAGTCCAGTTCTTCAACATGGACCCAGCTGGAGGTCCGGCCCCAACGACATGCTCTGACACCTCACTCTCAGTAGCCCTCTGGGTCTCGTCTTAGTTGGGTTTCCCGAGACGCAGTCTCGGGGCATGTTAACCGCTGGGGGAGACCGAATATTCCACACCTGGAATATTAGCACCTGAGGCTTCCTGTGACCCTTGCAGAGTAAAGGTTTGCGTGGAATATGAACACTGTGGGCATAAACTACCAACAGGATACTTAGCCCCAGATAGCAAGTCCGGGAATAACATCATTTTGTTCAATATGATTTTGTTATAACATTGGTGAAAAGGGCAACCTCGCCCAGTACTGAAAGAAACCTTGTTATTCCTAGGGCCGCCCTGGTGGCGCAGCGGGTTGTGGATTGAGCACTGCACTGTGCAGCACGAGTTCGGCCCCCGGCCAGGGAGGGACCCACATGGCGCAGCCTCCCGCTGCTCCCCTCAGCAGTGTGTTTCAGTGGATCTGCCTGTTCTGCTCCCGGCTCTGTCTCTGGTGAATCCTCTCACCTCCCACGTCTCTGGCCTGTACCCCAGCTCTTGTGTGCATAAATAAATACATCTTTAAAGAAATAAAAAGAAACCTTGTTATTCCAGAGGCTACTTTTGTTACACATTGTTTCACTTGAAGTTGCAATTGCTATGAACCCACGGCCAGCACTGAGGACTTTCTGCATAGGGACTGCTCAGCGCTGAGATCCCACTGAGGATCTTTTTCTATCAAGAGAATCAACAGGGCCGCTGCCTCCATTGTACCTCAGCCAGGGCTCGTGGGGGCAGCCACAAGCAGTATGCAGGTGGGTGGCACGGCTGCAGCCCAAGGAGCCTCTCTTTATGGAGGACACTGAAACGTCTTCGTGTGTCACAAAATAGTCTTCTTTTGCTGTGTTTGCAATCATTTAAAAGTGTAAGAGTCGTTTTCAGGTCCTAGCCCGAGCTGTCCTTTGCCAGTGCCTAGATGGGCCTCCCTGAGTAAGAAAGTTCCAGGATTCATTATTTACAAAGTGTCGAAACCCTGCTCAAAGTGCTTTAGGTTTCCCAGCCAAGAAGCAGGGGGCAGGGTGATGAGGAAGAGCGTGTGGCCACTGACAAGACAGGCGTCCGACCCGCGTGTTTGTGAAGGATAGGGACAAAGCGGGCGCGAGCTCTGGGCACCCCGCCCACCTCCAGCCTCCCAGCTGCACCCGCCAAACCAGGCAGGGAGGGCGCTGGCTGCCCGGGCTCCGAACATTGTTTACCAAGGATCGAGTGACGGCCTGTCGGGCGTCAGGTCACACGGCAGTCACAACAAGAGTCGGCACTGTGACAACTCTCGACACCAGCTGTTTACAGTGACATGAGACCGGCTGTGTCCAGGGACCAGCTGCGGCTCCCGGATGCATGAGTCCAGGCGCGCGCCAAAGAGCCTGTCCTGGCGAGCTGGGTTCCTCTGTGAGCACCGCCAGCACCGGGGCAGGAACCAGGAAAGTGGCCCTGGCTCCAGTGAGGGAGGGCTTTTGCTCCCTCGGGAATCCTACCAGCACATGGGACCTCTGGAGCAGGACTGGGACACCAGTCTGGCTTGGATTCTCCCTTGCCTGTCCCTCACTGAGCCACCTTGGGCACATGGCTTCTCTCTCTGGGCGCCAGCCACTTCCTTATCCGTAAACGGCCATGTTGGTGGGTCAGAGGGGCCAGCTAAAATACAGGATTCCCAGTTAACTTCCAACTTCAGTTTGATAATGAATGCTTCCATGTGAGGATACCCCATGCGACATTTGGGATATACTTATGCTAAAAATTTGTTGGTTGTTGATCAAAACGTCAAAGATAACTGGGTGCCTGGCTATTTATGTGCTAATTCTGGCCTCCCTAGGACAAAGCCTGGCCTCACAAGAGATTGTGACCACCCTAGGGGGCACGGCCCTAGACAGGCACAGATGTGTCACTAGCTCTGATAGTCATTGTCTTTGTCTCTCCCAGAAGCTCATGAAATGGGCCAGAGTAGATCTGATCACTGGCTCGGAATAAATCTTCTCTGAGCAACGAGGCCTGGGGACAAGAATGATGCCATTATTCAAGAGGCAGGAACAAAACCAAAACCAGATACAAGCAGACACATGAATGAATGGTCGCTAGACCCTGCACCACAGGGCCCCACAGGGAGGTGAAGAGGGTGGGGCTGGGAGGGTGCCTAGGGTTATTCATTCACAACGTGTCCCCAGCACCCAGTGCCTGATCTGGTACCCTGCAGCGTACAGTGAAGTTTGTTGAATGAATGAAAAAGGGATATCTATCAATATTTACAGCATTCCCCCCAAATCTGCCACAGATACCTGAAATTACAGAGAGAACCAACCCTAAATACACTGTTGTGGTTTTTAAAAAATATTTTATTTATTTATACATACAAGAGCTGGGGTACAGGTCAGAAGTGCGGGAGGTGAGAAGAGTCACCAGAGACAGAGTGGGGAGCAGAACAGGCAGATGGACTGAAACACACTGCTGAGGGGAGCCGCGGGTGAGGCAAGAGAGGTCTGCTGTGCCCTGTGGGTCCCTCCCTGGCCGGGGGTCGAATTTGTGCTGCAGTGGCTGCAGATGTTTCACAGTGCAGTGCTCAACCCCCTGCGCCACCGGGAGGCCCTACATATACTGTTTTCCCCGTACATACCTATGATGAAGTTCAATTTATCGGTTACGAACAGTAAGAGATGAACAACTATAACTAATGATAAAATGGGACAATCATAACAACATATTATAATAAAAGTGATGTGAAAGTGGCCTCTCTCTCCAAATATCTACTTGTACAAAATATTTTCAGTCAACGGGTAACTGAACCACAAATAAGGGAGGAACTGCGGTATTAAATTCAGTATTGATTCCTGATTCTACTCCTCTTTATTAAGTATTTATTGTATTCAGGCATCCCAATCCCTGCCTGAGCAGGGCATCTCAACATTAAGGAGATGGATACTAATCAAGTTATCACTATAAAAGCACAATTATAACTTAGACAAGACCTACCAAAGGGAGACAGATATCCAGTGAGATCCAGAAGGACCTCCTGCAGGTGGAGATATCTGGAAGAGACCCAAAAAGAAGGTATGCAGGGGTTAAACAACCCTGGTGGCGCAGTGGGTTAAACAACTCACTATGAAGCAAACTGCAGCCACTGCAGCATGAGTTCGATCCCTGTCACCAGCTGGAGAGGTGACCCACATGGCACAGCAGACCTCTCCTGCCTTGCCCACTGCTCCCCTCAGAAGTGTGTTTCAGTCAATCTGCCTATTCTGCTCCCCACTCTGTCTCTGGTAGATCCTGTTGTCCCTCATACCTCTGGCCTGTACCCCAGTGCTTGCATGAGTAAATAAATAAATCTTTAAAAAGAAAAAAAGAAGAAGAAGAAAGTCTGCAGGTAAAAAGAGAAAACAGCAAGTGTCTAGCAGAGGACACAACATGTGCAAAGGTCCTGGGGTGGCAGGAACATGATGATTTCAGGTGTCTTCTGTGTGTCACCCTGGGCTTCCAGTGACTATCTGCAGACACCAGCAGAGAGCCTGAGAGTCAATAAATCTAAGTTTAGGGTGACCAGGGTCACCTGGCATGTCAAGCAGTGCATGGTGTCCTCCACCTCCCATAACAGTAAGGGCAGCCACCCCAGTGCTTCCTCGGCCCAGGCGGGGCAAGAAGAGCTGCACCAGTCACCGCCTCTGCCCTGGAATTTCCCTAGTCGCCTGCCTGTCCAGAACTCTTGGGACAGAAAACCGGGGCTGGAATTATAACAATAACAACCACAGTAATAAAGGTCACTAACCCCTCGAGGGCCCTACAGAGCCAGGAGAGACATCATTTAAGAGCCACAAAGCCTGGCTGGTCCATAAGCACCCCATTTTACAGACAGAAACACTGAGACTTAGCAGGACAATGCTGCTGACTGAGGACATGTGGTGACCCTAGAACGTGGCTGGTCTCAGTCCAATACAGCTACTAGAAAAGAATCTTAGACAGGGAAGCTTGAACAGTTACTTCACAGGGTTCTGGAGGCTGCAAGTCCAAGATCAAGCTGCTGGTTGATTCAAGGTCTGACGGGAGCCTGTCTCCTGGTTCACAGGTGGAATCTTCCCTTTGTGTCCTCACAAGGTGGAAGGAGCAAGGGAGTTCTCTGCGGTCCCTCTTCTGAGGTGTCAGTTTCCATCACTGGGACTCTAATCTCATGACTGAATCATCTTCCAAAGGCCCCATTTCCTAAGAGTGTCACATAGGGGTTGGGTGTCAAAATTTCAATTCGTGAATTTGAGGAGAATACAAACATCCAAGCTATAAAACACTTGTCTTTCTTTTATCTTCACATTGAGGAGGAAGACAACGGTTCAATATTGAGGTGGGAAGATGAAAGCAACTGCATCTGCTGGGCCATTTGTCTCTAGCCTCAGTAGTGCTGACTGTAAAACGGGATTAGTGGTGGGCCTCCCTGGTGGCATGACGGGCCGAGCACTGCACTGTGGATCTTATGGGCTGTTGCAGCGCTGGTTCAATCCCTGGCCAGGGAGGGGACACACATGGCGCAGCAGACCTCTCCTGCCTCGCCCGCTGCTCCCCTCAGCAGTGTGTTTCAGTTGATTTGCCTGTTCTGCTCCCCGCTCTGTCTTGGTGAATCCTCTCACCCCCTGTGCCTCTGGCCAGTACACCAGTTCTTGTATGCATAAATAGACACACACAAAAAAAAATCTTAAAGAAAGAAACAAAACAGGATTAGTGGCTGTTCTGGCTCAGCCTGTGATGGGGGAAGGGCGTCAAAGGAACCCCCATCCCCTCACCAGTTACATCTGTAACCAGTCAGGAGACAAATGTGATCATCCAGTATTCATTACCTACTGTATACCTTAGGTGGGGGGGCTATAAAGGAGCCACATGAATCTTGTTGGCTGATAAAAATATTACATGCAGATTGGTGATTCCAGGCCTGTATGTGTTTGTCAGAATTTAGTCAGCTGTGTTCTGTTGTATGTGAGTCAGACTGTAACAAACCAAGACTGTAAAAATAGTTATGTGATATTTTGTTTCAAGGCTATGGAGAAAAGGCAACATAAGAATAAAATTCAGGGTTTCCCTGGTGGCCTAGGGGTTAAGTTTCAGTGCCATCATTGCTACAGCCTGAGTTTGATCCCCGGCCAGGTGCTGCAGACCTGTCCCCTCAGCAGTGTATTTCAATAAATCTGCCTGTTCTGCTCCCTACTCTGTGTCTGGTGAACCCTCTCAACCCCCACACCTTTAACCTACACCCCAGTTCTTATATGTATAAATAAACTCTTTGAAAAAAATAAAAGATCTTTTAAAAATGCAAATGTTTTATACAAACGCTTCAGTTTTAGACATTTTATGAAAGATTTATTTTATTTATGTATGCATACAGCAACTGGGGTGCAGGCCAGAGGTGCAAGGGGTGAGAGGGTTCACCAGAGACAGAGTGGGGAGCAGAACAGGCAGATCGACGGAAATACACTGTTGAGGGGAGCAGCGGGTAAGGCAGGAGAGGTCTGCTGTGCTGTGTGGGTTAGTTACCTGGCCGGGGATCAAACTCATACCTCAGTGGCTGGTGATAGCTTAATAGCACTGAGCCTTAACCTCTGCACTACCAAGGAGGCCTTCTTTTGGAAACTGTTGTTATTGGTCATAGGTCTAGAAGAATGAGAAGTGACTTCTCGGCACAGTTATGTTTAATTTAAATCCATCATTGGGCAGCGTCATCCATCTGCAGCATCAACCTGTGCAGCTCCTGCCTGCTCATCTTCATTTCTTTTTTTTTTAAGGATTTGTTTATTCATGCACACAAGAGCTGGGGTATAGCCAGAGGCGCGGGAGGTGAGAGGATTCACCAGAGACAGAGTGGGGAGCAGAACAGGCAGATCCACTGAAACACACTGCTGAGGGGAGCAGCGGGAGAGGCAGGAGAGGTCTGCTGTGCCATGTGAGTCCCCTTCCTGGCTGGGGATCGAACTTGATCGAACTCGTGCTGCAGTGCTGGAATGCTTCACAGCATGACACTCAACCCACTGCGCCACCAGGGAGGCCCGCTGCCTGCTAGTCTTGTTGTCACCATCCATCGGGACCGCCATTTCGGATTTGTCTCTGGTGAACGGAAACTCGACTCCATCGTGCATGACTGGATACAGCTAGCTTTCCAGAAGTGCCTGCGCGTGTTCCTTCTCACTTCGAAATTAAACACATCTGTGTCTTAAACTGTGTAAATATTAGCCTGCTATGTAGAAAACATTTGGGAAATTTATTTGGACACCACGAAATAAACACAGAAGCAAGACAAGAGTGGTAAGTCAAAGAAGAGATGGGAGCGGATCTTTGCTTTGGGGCACGGAGGCTGCCTCCACTTCCTCATCTGTGCAAAGGGGATATAGCCCCTGCTCGCTGTGGGACTGAGAGGGGTGGAGGCGGGGGTGCCATGTGTGGTACTGGGGAGGAGTACATCCATCCTGTGCTAGACTCACTATTGTGCTCTATGCTGCCGTTCTTTGGATTCGCTGACACAAGTCAAGGTGAAGGTTAGAGATCACGGTCCTCTTTGTCCTGCTGGGGCCCCTCTCCATGGGATAGGATGCCACCCCAATGAGGCAGTGGCACCAACAGGTTCCGTCCCAGTGTGTGGCAGCCCCCTGACAAGGTCAACCCTAAGGCTGTTCCTATTCTAGAACAATCTTGTGGGTGGTGAGACCTGTAGGTGTCCTGTGACCTCATTCCTGAGACCCTAGAGTCCTTGGTCACTGGGAGAGTGGACTCAGGGTGACCAATGGGGGAGCGAGCTCATGGCCCAGAAAGGTGACTTGGGCAGCCACTTTAGGGCATGGCCCCTGGAGCAGATGGGCTGATGGGGTAGATGGGGCTGCTTTGAGCTCACTGTGTGCAACTGTAGCCTCATCCAAAAACCTATTCCTAAAACCTAATAAAAAACCTAATCATTCCAAAAGCCTAGTCAACACTTGCTAGAGATTCCACAGGGGCTCATCTTGCTAAGACTGGAGAGGGGGTGGGAAGGACAAGCGGGGGTCAAGGGAGGTCAGACAAGAGATCCAATCTCCTCAAAAGAGACACAGCAGGAGACAGAGAGAGATAGGGAGATACAGAGAGACACACACATAAAAAGACAAGGAGAGTCAAAGGGGGATAGAGAGAATGGCAGCCATTGCAGCAGTGGGGAGACATGGAGAGAAAGAGCGAGACAAGGAGAGAGAAACAGAGATGGGGAGAGAATAGAGGTATGGGGGGCAGAGAGAGAGGAACAGGGAGGATGGAGACCCCACCCCCAGGTCCGGTCTATGGACCACTCCCGGTCTCCAACCAAACAGGGACCTGCCCCGCATGCATACAGATGTGGAAACTGAGGCTCACAGTCGCTGACCTGCAGCTCCCAAGACTATGAGAGTGGCAGGATCCTGAGGATGAAGGGGCACAGGTAAAGCCCTCAAAATGGGGGTGGTGGGCCAGTTCCCCATGGGTTTCAGGATGATTTGGATTTGAGAGTCAGGCTTGTTTTGTGATGAACTGACTCTCAGCAAGGAGTGTGACCTGGGACCAGCAGGAACCTAATGAGGAGGGGGAGCAAGTGGGGTGCAGACGGGGCAGCGCTACCTGGATTTTGTGAATCTGGCACCGACCACAGGTTTCTGTGCCTTCATCTCCACAGGACATGCTTAGAATGTGCAACTGGGGCCTCCCTGGTGGCACAGGGGTCTTAGCGCGATCAGGCTATCACCAGCCACTGCGACATATGTTCAATTCCCAGTCAGGGAGGTGACCCACATGGCGCAGCAGACCTCTCCTGCCGCTCCCTTCAGCAGTGTGTTTCAGTGGATCTGCCTGTTCTGCTCCCCACTCTGTCTCTGGTGACTCCTCTCACCCCAACCCCCACACCTCTGGCCTACACCCTAGTTCTCATATGCATAAATAGAACAAATAAATAAATGTGCAATTATGACCTGAGCCCAGGGACCTGGGCTCCTGGGCTGATCCAGTCCTGAAGTCCAGGGTGAGGGAAATCGCAGCTCCTCATAGAAATGGGCCTAGAGGGCAGACCTCTCCTGCCTCGCCCGCTGCTCTCCTCAGCAGTGTGTTTCAGTCAGTCTGCCTGTTCTGCTCCCAGCGCTGTCTCTGGTGAATCCTCTCACCTCCCTGGATTCTGACCTGTACCCCAGCTCTTGTATGCATACATAAATAAATCTTTAAAAAAAAAAAAAAGAAAGAAAAGAAATGGGCCTAGAGGGACCAGAAGGGGCATGCTGCGAAAACTTCAAGAGGGGGTGTCCTCCCCACCCCCTCTCCAGTCTTAGCAAGATGAGTCCCTGTGGAATCTCTAGCACATGTTGATGGAATAGGCCAGAAGTGTAGGGGGGTGAGAGGATTCACCACAGAAAGAGCAGGGAACAGAACAGGCAGATCAACAGAGGTACACTGTTGAGGGGAGCAGCGGGCACAGCAGGAGATGTCTGCCAGGCCATGTGGGTCCCCCCCACCCCCTTTGGCCGCTAGCAGGGATTGAACTCATGCTGTAGTGGCTGCGGTTTGCTTCATAGTGTGTTGCTTAACCCACTGCGCCACCAGGGAGGTCCCCTGGAATAGGTTTTTGGATGAAGCTACAATTGCACACACTGGACAGAGACAAAGGCCTCAGGTAGCCTCAAGGGAGTGGCTGGGGATAGTACTCCTGGGGTCCACCTGGCATTTGGGGCTCAGGCCATGCAGTATGTATACCACAACTGCCACACTGGAACTGGAATGACCAACTGGTGACCACCCTCCCCTCCCCTGGGGCACTTGTGGCTCACAGAGTGAATGTTTACTGACTCGAAGGTGTGGGGAACTCTAGAGCGGGAGGAGTAAGAAGTGATGACCTGAGATTTTAGGGGACTGGGGTCTCACCCCATTTCCTGGGGCCTGGGAACTGGAGCTGGCTCTGTCTTTGCTGTCCTGAGGGAATGGACTGGAATCCAAATGACCAGATCTGGAGAAATCTAGCATTCCCCAGGAAAGCTCTCTAAACCATGACTTCCACCAGGAGCTATGAATATGAACCTGACACAGACTCCGAAGCAGGCAGCGGAAGATGCCATGTGACGACACCCCCACCCCCAACAACAACAACAACAAAATCTGCTCAGAAAAGAACCAGGCACAAGTCGCAAATAATCCCAGGTACCAACCAAAAAAAAAATCTCAACAATTTTTTTTTCATCTCATAGAATCAAGACACAATATGAAGAACGATGGGGTAAAACGATCGCCTTACATCTGGAAAGAAGATTAAATGAAACGAAAGGACTTCCCAACCCTTCAGAGAAACTCACACACTGTTTTGGGAGACACTGAGGAGGCACGCGGGATGGCGGCTGTGCCGTGTCCCTGGGCGCGGAGACTGAGGCTCCCTGTCTGAAGCTGCAACATGATCCTTACCAAAGTCAAGACAGTTCCCCCCTAGAACTCGAACTCGGGAAGGTAGGTGATTCAAAGATTTACCTGGAGGAGCAGAGGGAGGCAAATAGCCAGGACACTTCTGCAGAAGAGCGGATAGGTGTCACCTGCCTTGCCAGATATTGGCACCAATTACAAAGCCTATAATGAACTCTGAGGGACACTGGTCACAGGGAGAGACACACTGACCAAGAGATTGGAATTCAATGCTCACAGACACCAGTGAAGATCAGGAATCTGCTCCAAGGTGGAGAGGCTCACTTTAAGGAAGTGAGATTGCTTCCTTAAAAGGATCCAGGAGGTGGGCCTCCCTGGTGGCGCAGTGGGTTAAGCAATGCACTATGAAGCAAACCGCAGCCTCTGCAGCACAGGTTCGATCCCTGCTGCCGGCCTGGGGGGTGACCCACATGGCGCAGCAGACCTCTCCTGTTGTGCCCGCTGCTCCCCTCAGCAGTGTACCTCTGTTGGTCTGCCTGTTCTGCTCCCTGCTCTCTGTGGTGAATCCTCTCACCCCCCCCTACACCTCTGGCCTGTACCCCAGTGCTTGTATGCATAAATAAATAAATC
>JAGFMF010011659.1:10053510-10078128 GCA_019455555.1 Galemys pyrenaicus | reverse complement strand
GCTCTCTGTGGTGAATCCTCTCACCCCCCCCCCACACCTCTGGCCTGTACCCCAGTGCTTGTATGCATAAATAAATAAATCTTTAAAAAAATAAAATAAAATAAAAGTTTTAACTTTAGGTATACGTGGCAAAAGTTATTAGCACGTTTTATTTTATGAAAGAAAGGGGAATAAAATAGTAATAATACTAAAGGAAAAAAAGAAAGGGATATAAATTTATAAATATTTTACTAGATTTAAGCAATGGTGCATTGAGAGCTGGCTTTTTGTTGAATGAGATGGCTTTGAAGGAAGGGGTTTGGTTTTTTAGTATTTTTTTTTATTGGAGGTAAGGAGTTTTTGTTTTTTTTTAGATGGTTTTATGTATGTGTAGAATTATGAAAGAGTATTTTGAGTTAGTAAATATATTAATTTGTTTATTTTTTGAGAGTTTTAAAGCATGTGTTAGGGCTATTAATTTGGCTTTTTGTGTTGATGTATTTGTTGGGAGGGTTTTTGTTTTAATGGTGTTTTGGAGGGTTACTATTGTATATTTTGTGTATTTGTGGTTTTGTTTTATGAAGTTGTTGTTATTTGTAAATAGTTTTTATTTTGTATTTGGAAGAGGTTGGTTAGTTAGATTTGGTTGGTTGGTATATATTGTGTTAATTGTTTTTAAATAGTTATGGATTAAATTTTTATTTTTAGGTTTATTTATAGTGTTTGGAAGTAGTGTGGCAGGATTTAAGGAATTAGAAATTTGTAGTTTTATGTTAGGATTATTTAACAGAGTTGTTTGGTATTTTTTAATTTGTTTGGTAGTTAATTAAAGTTGTTTTTTTTTTGCTTTAGCAATGTTAAAATTTGATGTAGTACATATATAGTGATGGGCCCCACGTTGGGCGCCAAACTGTTACAGGGCAACCCTAATATAAAATGGGTTTTTCACACTGGGTTTTTTACCTGCGCGCTCAGAAGACTTAAAAGTTTTAACTCCAGGTACACGTGGCAAAAGTTATTAGCACGTTTTATTTTATGAAAGAAAGGGGAATAAAATAGTAATAACACTAAAGGAAAAAAAGAAAGGGATATAAATTTACAAATACCCTACCAGATTTAAGCAATGGCGCGTTGAGAGCTGGCTTTGAGTCGAATGAGATGGCTCTGAAGGAAGGGGTTTGGCTCCTCAGTAAGAAGAAGGACCCCAAGCTCACCTCTGGTTTTATAGCCAGCCTGGCTGCTTAACTTTACCTTCAGGTCCCAGTAATCCACTCTTCGATAATCATCTTATCGGATTTGTGGTTTTGGAACACTGATGGTTTGGAGTGGGGGTTGGAGTCCACACACCCATAATCCATTTAGGACTACCTTTCCCCCTAACAATACTACTCAGCTTAAAATAAAAATAAGTTGAAATCTTGCCATTTTTGATGACATAAATGGAACTTAAGGGGGACCATGCCTAATAAAATAAGTCAGATAGAGAAAGATGAATATCATATTATTCGTTTGCTCATATGTGTACTATAAAGACACAAAGCAAATTAACAAACATAAAGAAACTGTTAGAGAACAGAATGAGGTTTATCAGAGTGGGGAGGCTTAGGGATCGATTTGTGTGGTGTCAGAAACCAGATGTATGGGGATCCTCGCCATGGAGTGTATACAGATGTGAGAACTTAATGCTGTGTACCTAAAGTTAACATCGTTGTACACTAATGGTACTTCAATTTTTTAAAGTTAGGACTTTTGTTAATTAAAAGGCAACTTGAAGGAAGTAAAAAGGCAAATTACAAACTGGGAAAGAAGCTTACAAAACATTCAACTGAGAAAATACTATCAAACATACATAAAGAACCCTATAATTCACCACAGAGCATATGAAGAGGTAATGTGTGTTGAGATGTCCAGCATCAGTTGGAGAAGAAGATGCAAGTCAGAACACCAGTTAGCTGCCATTTGGTTGGCAAATGTGACAGATTCCAACAATTTCAAGTGTTTTCCAAGTCATAAATGCAGAGAAGTCAGAGCCTCCCCGGTGGCACAGCGGGTTAAGCAAAGCACTATGAAGCAAACCGCAGCCACTGCAGCACCAGTTCGAGCCCTGCGGCCAGCCAGGGAGGGGACCCACATGGCGCAACAGACCTCTCCTGCCTCACCCGCTGCTCCCCTCAGCAGTGTATTTCAGTCCATCTGCCTGTTCTGCTCCCCACTCTGTCTCTTGGTGACTCCTCTCACCTCCCGTGTCTCTGGCCTGTACCCCACCTCTTGTATGCATAAATAAATAAACCTTTTTTTAAAAATGCAGAGAAGTCACACATTGCTGGGAGGTCACACGGTTCCAACACTTCGGAGAAGTTTCTGGAATTTCTGAGCATGTCAGAGAGTATAGCCACACACCCCTGAATCCCTAACACAGAAATGCATGCTCCTGCCCTTGGCCAGAGTGCTGTGTGCGGGCTCTGGCTGTGGGGCCAGTACCTCCGGGAAGGCAGGGGAATCATCATTTGGAATGGAGGAAGTGTGGGAGCACCCAGGGCTGCTATCATAGAGTACCATGAGCTAGTGACTAAAACAACAAAAGTTGATTTTCTCACAGTCCTGGAGGTGAAAAGTCCAAGACCGAGCTGTGGTTGGGTTTATTCCTGGGAGCCTCGGAAGCAGAATGTGTCTCAGGCCTCCCTCCAGCTTCCCATGGCTGCTGTTATCCTTCTTGGTTCACAGCAGAGTCAGTTCAGACTCTGTCCTCTCCTGCCCTCCCCTCTGCCTCAGATACTCTCTTTTCTCTTATCAGGATACTTATCATTGGATTTAGGGTTTATCCTAATCTGGGATGATCTCATTGGAGATGTTACCTTTATTAATCCTCCAGTGAAACAATTTCCAAATAAGGCCCAATTCGATGGTTCCAGCTGGCTATGTTTTTGGAAGACACCATCCAGCCCACCAAAGAGGGACCCTTGATCCTAAGTCCATACGCAAGCACAGGGGTCACCCATCAACCTGAGGTTCAAAGGCCACCCCCCTAGAGTTTCCATTTTCATTCTCCTCTGTGTCCCCAGTCTTAGGCAGGACCTGACACCCCACAGATGGGACATCATATTGGATCAGTGAAGTTTGTGGATCTAGGCTCCAGGAAACTGGGGTTCAAGCCCTCCTCCTTGAGATCAGTAACTTGGCTTGTCTGTGCCTTAGTTTCCTGGTCTATAAAGTAGAACAGATGATGCCTGCTTGGCCACCCAAAAATGTCTATGCAAAACCTGAAAGGGTCTTTGTGAAACAGAGACATCTTCATAAAAGGGGATAGTCCCACGTTCCCCTCCCCACGTCATTGTGGGCCAGACTGAGCAGCCAGAAGAAGCTGTTTAACATGGAAGGCAGGTGGGCTTAAGGCAGAGACACAGAAGAGAGACACACAGAGAAGAGATGTGGAAGAGATGTGGGTAAGACACTTGTGGGGAGGCTGGTGATGGCAGCTTTATCTTGAGTTACTTTATCTTGTAATTTGATTTTGCCCTTTTCATTCCAGACTTGTCAGGTCCCTTCTGCCCTTTCCTATGGTTCCCCACCAGAAAGTACCTTAGAATTATGGCAGGCTTTAGGGCCTCACTGGTCCTGCTTTGGGTCAACCCTGTTTGGCTGGACATAAGGGGATGGGTAACTCTGGGTGCTTTATTGGAAACTATTATCCTTTTCATTCTCTCTTCTCACTAAATTCTATTAAAGGTCTTCTACACTAAGTCTTTGTGTGCACAGATAGCCAAAGCCCTTTAGAGCCAAGTTAAGAGGGCCCCAGGCGGCCCCTTAGTTTACCTGCTAACATCTGCAGGTATAATTAGACAGAGCATCCTCAGTTAGGATAACCCAAGGTCAGTTGCCCTTATCAGGACAGCAAAGGAGAAGAGAGCAGAGGAGACTATGTGGAGATAGAGGCAGAGATTAGGCCAAGGGACAGCCAGGGGCAGCCCCCAGAAGCCACAAGAGACCTGGGGCGAATTCTCTTGGGGCCTTCAGAAGGAGCCAACTTGCCCACAACTAGTAAGGGCATCAGTTTTTGTTTAAGCCCCAGATTCATGGTCATCTGTGACAGCAGTCAGCCACAGAAAAAGACATTTTTCGGTCAACCTTGGTAATAATCAGTACAGTAAGATATTTTGAGAGAGAAGAAACCACATTCATATCACTTTTATTACAGTATGCTACTATAATTGCTCTGTTTTATCATTATTATTGTTAATCTCTTACTGTGCCTGATTAATACACTTTATTTACACTCTATATCAAGTTTAAGACTCTCCATGGTTTCAGGAATCCATTGAGGATTTCAGCATGGATCCCCACAATCAAGGGGGAGGCTGCCCTGTGCACCCTCACTCAAATCAGTACGGTGATACAGAAGAGCAGGAAGCACAACTGCCCATTGAGTGGGTGATCAAGGTGAGGTGGGGCTGAGGACTCAGGGTACTGGGGGGCCCAGGCCCCAGACTCTCCACCACCCCCAGGCGTCCTCCTGCCCCCAAGCCAGCTGCCTATTGAGGTTGTTGGCCAGTTTCCCCTAACGCACAGATACTAGCCCTGCCGGTCTCAACCGACCTGCAGGGCTGCACAAGGCGGTTGGAGCCAGCCACTATTTGCAAATCAAAACCAGGCCTTCCACTCCAGTTACCCACTTGTGAAACCGACTGCCACACTGTTCCTGCCTGTGAGAAAGTCCCCTGCTGAGGCTAGGCGGAAGGAGGACTGTCCAGCCCCACTGCCTCGCCTCCGCCTTGTTCCCCTCTCTGCAACTAAGGGGCACAGCAGCTTATAGTGGAAGAGACCACAGACCCCTGGTGGGGAGATGGGGTTGGGGATGCTGAGTCAGTGAATTCACTGATGTGAGTTTCAATTTCCCCAAGTGTGAGTTAGGGAGAACACAGGACTCCCGCCCCTCAGAATTGCCTTTTGGGGTCATGCCATTCTTTTGGGAGAGAAGAGTCAAATCCCTCCATCTATAGATTGTGACCCAACCTGGATGCTTTAATTTTTTTTCCCAAAGATTTATTTATTTATGCATATGAGAACTGGGGTACAGGTTAGAGGTGTGGGGGTGAGCGAATTCACCAGAGACAGAGCCACGAACAGAACAGACAGATCAACAGAAACACACTGCTGAGGGGAGCAGCAGGCGAGGCAGGAGAGGTCTGCTGTGCCATGTGGGTCAGCTCCCCGGCCGGGTACAGGAATCAAACTCATGCTGCAGTGGCTGTGGTCTGCTTCACTGCTTCACTGCTTCATTGCTTCATAGCCACTGTGGTCTGCTTCATGGTGAGTTGCTTAACCCATTGCGCCACCAGGGAGGCCCCGCATATTGCTTTTAAGTGAAGACCAACAATCTCCTGATGACCCCAGAGGCATCCTGGCCCCAACCTGACTGCCCTCCCCCCATCACCTCCCTTATCATTTTCTAGCAGATCAACAAAGTCTTTTCCACTTGCCTCAGCCCCAGTGCCACCTCTTTCAGGAAGCCCTCCAAGATCCCCCAATTTGGGAAAAACCTTTGCCATTTGCCAGGTGCCCCACCTCATTCTTGCTGTCTATCTCCCTTCCTGCCCCCAGGCCACAAGTCTGAAAGGAGCAGTGATGTGTCGCCATTGTTCCCCACTCTGTCCCTGGCTCACAGCCCAGGCCTGGAACACAGTAAGTGCTTGGTACATGATTCATGCTGTCATTGTGATCACTGGTGAGCACACTGGTCAGCTTCATATAGACACACACTTATAGACACATCGATATATTTGTATAATTTTGTTCTTTTTTGGGGGGTAGAAGAACTGGGGTATAGGCCAGAGGTGTGGGGGAGCAGGCGCTGGGTGAGTGGATTCCCAGAGACAGAGTTGGGAGCAGAACAGGCAGATCAACTGAAACACATTGCTGAGGGGAGCAGCAGGCGAGGCGGGAGAGGTCTGCTGCACCATGTGGGTCCCCTCCCTGGCCGGGGATCAAACTCATATCAATAATATCAATAATAGCACTGAGACTTAACCTCTAGGCCACCACGAAGGCCCCTGATTAAATAGATTGACTCGTCACTGCTGTGAACAAATACAAACCTCTGATGGCAAGGGAGGAAGAAAGGGTTTGTGTGTGGGTATGACTTTTGAGTTGACACTGGCAAAAGGTGGGTTCATATATGGTGACTTGGGAAGACAATGGTCCAGCAGGATGCACAGCCTTGTGCAAAGGCCCTGGGGCAGGAGAACGGCTGGCTGGAAGGCGTTCCAAGAGGCTGATGTGGCTTTGGAGTAGGTCTGGGGAAACAAGAGGGGCAGCAAGATGAAGTAGGGCCTTTTGGAGCCTGCCTGGTGGCTCAAGGGGTTAAGCACCACACTATGAAACATCCATAGCCACTGCAGCATGAGTTCGAGCCCCAGCCAGGGAGCTGACCCACATGGCGCAGCAGACCTCTCCTGTCTCTCCTGGTCCCCTCAGCAGTGTATTTCAGTCAATCTGCCTGTTCTGTTCCCCACTCTGTCTCTGGTGAATCCTCTCATGCCACACACCTCTGGTCTGTACCCCAGTTCTTGTACACAAAAATAAATAAATCCATAAAATATTTTTTTTAAACTTCAGTAAAAAAATAAATAAAAGCAGGGCCTTTTGACCAAGGAGAGGACTTTGGTTTTTATCCTAAGCAGAGGGGGCCATGAAGGGTCTGGAGAGAGGAAGTTTGATTGCAGACACCATGGGGGGAGAGTCCGTGCGGTGAGGACAGAGGAGAGGAGACCAGAGGGGTGGGTCTGCTCCAGGAAGGCCGTGGGGCTTGCGGTGAGAAGGGCGACACACAGGAGCACTTTTATAGGACACGGATCAAGAGACTCAGAGGCCTGTTTGGGCCCCTTTCACTGGGGGGAGGAGTGGGCTGAGGCTCTGGGGCATCTGGGTAAAGGAGAGGATGAAAGAGACAGGTAGGAAGATAAAAGGTGGCTGGACTCAGGGAGGGGACCCCCGGGCCCTCCTGAGTCACCAGGACTGGGTTGCCTCTTCGTGCAACATCTGTCCTTCTGTCTCTTTGATTTTATCTCTATAATTTCTACCCTTATCAGAGGGTGGAGACTTGCCACTCTGGTTCATTTATTCCCTGAACAACCTGAGACTCAGGTGCTGGTTTGCAGTTGGGCAAACTGAGACTGAGAGGCAGGGCAGTTATCCAAGTAGGTGAGCAGCCAAGGTGGGATTCGAACCCCCGGCATTTGGCTCCAGACCCACTTCTGGACGGCACTCTGCCTCGGGGAACATATCATGGAAGGCCCATCCAGAATGTTCCCTGTAGTTCTCGACTACAGATGAGAACTGGGTGGGAGCCCCACAGTGTGGTAATGTAACAGGGTCGTCCCAGGAAAGGGGGGAATTTCAGAATCCTGGTTCCGCCCTAAGTGAGTAAAGCTAAAAAGGAAAAGATTCTGCAGAGAAGAAGGAAGGAAGGATGCAGGATGGGGAGCAGCAAGGAAACATGGAGGAGGCACGTGGAGCAAAGAGACATGTGAAGAAACTGCGCTTGCTTCTTGATCCTGGACTGGTTCGAACAGATGGGGGTGAGAGACCCGTGGGGAGGTGAACAATGGCAGCTTTCATCTTGATTTGGCTCTTTTCCTCCCAGATTTGTCTGACTCTTTCTGACCCTTTTCTATGGGTCTCCACTGAGAGGTCCTTTGGACTTGGGGCAGGCTTTTGGGCCTTACTTTGGGCCAATCCTATTTGGCTGGACTTTTACCCTCAAGGAGATGGGTAACTTTGGATGCTTAACTTAGTCACTATATTCTTTGTCCTTTCTGTATTGTTCCCTAATGTATTAAAGTTCCTTTCCATTAAAGGCCTTATATGTTGTCTTAATGCGGCGGATGGCAGAACCCACTCAGAGGGCAGGCTTGGGGGTTCTGAGGTGCTCCTCCCCCTGCCCTGCAACAGGAAGACTCCTGGGAGACTTCTCTGGCCCTGTGTCCCATGGTTCTGGGACTGTCTGTCATGCTTTGTCCACAGGAGCGTCTGTGTGGGGCCATGACCAACACCTAGTTTGGGAGGGTCCCACAAAATACCCAGATTCTAGGGGCTTCTTGTGAAGCACCCCTCAGCCTAAGTAGCCCTTCGACTCCTCCCCATGATGATGAGAGTGGCGGGAGGGGAGCAGGGATGCTTGCTTGGGGCTTTCTGACCCAAGACTCCCTGGACCCCAGCCCACACCTCACACCTTCTGGGTTCCCGTTCCCAGCTGGTACCACTCAGCTGCCAAGGCCACTGGGGCTCCTGCCAGGCTGGCCGCTGGGAACCCAGCCGCAGGGGTGGAGTGTCAGCACCCAGGCTGCCCAGTGGCACCACGGGCGCTAATGTGGAGCCTGAGGCAGCCGGTCGGTGGCAGGAGGGGAGCCTGTATACTGAGCTGCTGGCCTCGCAGGATTAGGGGGCTCTAGAGACTGGGTTTTCCAGGCACCAAAGGGGGGTCCCAGAGCACCTGACACTGTGGTCAGGCAGGGGTGGTCAGAAGGGGTGCAGTCTGGGTCTACCTGGCTGGTGCAGGGAGAGACAGGGAGGGTTAGGGCGAGATTGGGAGAGAGATAAAGAGGGGGAGAGACAGACAGGAAGAGATTAAGAAAGAGACAGGGAGAGGCCTAGAGACAAAGAAATAGTAACAGGAAGAGAGAGATGAGACTGGAGGAAAACAGGAGCAATAGAGACAAGCAGGGACAACAGAGGAATACAGACTCCCCACCAGTCGTTAGGAAGCTGGGGTGCTAGACGAACCCCCTCCCAAATCTGTGTGCTCTGGGGCAGTCAATATTACTGAAGATGATGTTAGGGAGTTTCTTTATGTGGGTGTCACTATGCCTTGTTCTCCCTCTGAGGCTCCCTTCCCTCACTCCCTTCTCCCCCTTCTCCCTCCCCCCTCCCCCGCTCCCCCGCAGCAGCTCGGGAGCTGTTTTTCTTCCTGCTCCGCTGTGTTTTGGTTTCAAGCAGGCGGTTCCCACCGGGCAGGGGCTGCCCAGGGCGGGATCAGAGCTTGGGGCAGCTCCGAGGCAGGGCAGGGTGGGACAACCGGGTGTCTCCTCTGCCCTGGCCCCAACAGAAGATGAGGTCAGTTCTCCCACCTGGGAAGGGGCCTGCGTGGTGGCGGCCCCCACCTGTGGCCACTGAAACCGGTGGCTCCGCGGGGCCACGATAATAGCTCTAGGCGGGGTTTCCCATGTCCCTGCCAAGGTTCCTGCGATAGCTCGTTATTAAACATAGATGGGGGTAGCGCCCGGCGTCCTGTGGGGGGGACAGTGGATGCAGATGCCTCAGCCCAGAGGTGGCAGGAAGGGGAGGGGTCCGGAGGAAAGGGCTGGGGCCGGGATTTGGACATGGAAGACTAAGAGAATTCTCGGCTGTATATAATGCCTAAAGCACAATCAGCCAAAACAAAGTAGATGAATTGGACTCCATCAAATATACTTCTTGACAAAGGACACCTTAAGAAAGGGAGAAAGCAACCCACTCACAGAGTGGGAGAGGATATTTACAAGTCACATACCTGACTAGGGATGAATATCTAGCATATACATCAGCATATACAAAGAACACTCACAATGCAATAATAAAAAGATAAATCACCTAATTAAAAATGACCAAAGGGGGGCCTCCCTGGTGGCACAGCGGGTTGAGTGCTGCACTGTGAAGGATCCGCTGCACAGCAGCACGACTTCAATCCCCAGCCAGGGAGGGGACCCACATGGCACAGCAGACCTCTCCTGCCTCGCCCTCTGCTCCCCTCAGCAGTGTATTTCTGTTGATCTGCCTGTTCTGCTCCCAGCTCTGTCTCTGGTGAATTCTCTCACCACCCATGACTCTGATCTGTACCCCAGCTCTTGTATGCATAAATAAATAAATCTTTTAAAAAAATATGACCAAAGGTTTCAAATAGACATTTCTTCCAAGAAGATAAACAAATAAGCATGTGAAAAAGATGTTCAGCATGGTTAACCACCAGGAAAATGTAAATCAAACCTCATTGAGCTATCAGTTCAACCTCTGTGGGATGGACACACTCAAGAAAATGAGAAATAACAGGTATTGTTGTGGGGGATGTGGGGAAACTGGAATACTTGTGCACAGGAGCATAAAATGTGCAGTCACTTGGGAAAAGCCCATCAGTTCCTCAAAAAGTTAAATAGAGTTAAATGACCAAGCAAACTTACTCCTATAACAGACTGGTCTCCAAGAAAAGGGGAGGTTTCAGGTTCTTCCCAACCAAGAGAAGGTAGACTTGAGCAGGGAGGAAAAGCTGGAAAGGAAACTGAGGAAGGAAGAAAGGAAGCAGGATGGAGAGCAGCAAGGAGACCTGGAGGAGGCACGCGGAGCAGACGTGAAGAAACTGCTTCTTGGTCCTGGACTGGCTGGAACAGATGCGGCTGAGGCACCCGTGGGGAGACTGACAATGGCAGATTTTATCTTGATTTAATTTTCCTCTTTTCCTTCCAGACTTGTTTGGCCATTTGTGCCCCTTTCCTGTGGGTCCCACCAGGAGGTACCTCAGACTTGTGGCAAGCTTTCGGCCTCAGTGGCCCTGCTTTGGGCCAACTTTGCTTGGTTGGACATTTACCCACAGGCGATGGATAACGTTAGGTGCTTGATTTAGAAACTTCATTCTTCTACTTTTCTTTTTTGTATTAAAGACCTTTCCATTAAAGGTCTCACACACTAGAGTATGTTTTTGTCTTGATGCAGAACCTATTTAGAACAGGCAGGTTTGGGGGTCCTGGGATGCCCCTCACCCTGCCCTGTAACACTTTTAGTTATATAGCAAGAGAATTGAAAACATGTATTCACACCAAACTGTATATACTGTATTTGTTACAGGGCAGGGAGAGGGGCACCCCAGAACCCCCAAACCTGCCCTCTCTAAATGGGTGGGTTCTGCCATCCGCCACATCAAGACAAACATATAAGGCCTTTAATGGAAAAGAACTTTAATACAATTAGGGTACAATACAGAAAGGACAAAGAATATAGTGACTAAATCAAGCACCCAAAGTTACCTATCCAAAACTCCAGCCAAATAGGATTGGCCCAAAGCAAGGCCCAAAAGCCTGTCACGAGTCTAAAGGGACTTTCAGTGGAGACCCATAGGAAAGGGTCAGAAAGAGTCAGACAACTCTGGGAAAAAAAGAGCAAAATCAAAGTCAAGATAAAATCTGTCATTGTTAACCTCCCACGGGTCTCTCACCCACATCTGTTCCAACCAGTCCAAGACCAAAAAGCAAGCGCAGTTTCTTCACATGTGGCTCTGCTCCACGTGCCTCCTCCAGGTCTCCTTGCTGCTCTCCATCCTGCTTCCTTCTTCCTCTCTCTTCCTTCCCCTCTCTTGTCTCTTCTCCAGCATCTTATTATCCCTGCTCAGCTCCACCCTACTTAGGATGAGGCAAGGATCCTGGAACTTCCCCTTAACCCAGGGAAAACATTCACAGTAACATGGTTCAAAATAGCCAAAAGGGGGCCTCCCTGGTGGCGCAGTGGGTTAAGCAACACACTATGAAGCAAACCTCAGCCACTGCAGCACAAGTTCAATCCCTGCTGCCGGCCAGGGAGGGGACCCACATGGCCTGGCAGACCTCTCCTGTTGTGCCCGCTGCTCCCCTCAGCAGTGTATTTCTGTTGATCTGCCTGTTCTGCTCCCCACTCTCTGTGGTGAATCTTCTCACCCCCCCACACCTCTGGCCTGTACCCCAGTGCTTGTATGCATAAATAAATAAATCTTTAAAACAAAACAAAAAAAAAAACAAAATAGCCAAAAGGTGGAAACAACCCAAATGTGCATCAAGGAATGAATAAACACCTTCACGCACCTGGTAATGATGTTTCTGTCAATGATAGACTGCATATGTAACAGTGGTCTAGATAAACTTTATACACTCTAAGTGTGTAGTCGGCTGTCCCATCTAAATTTGTGTAATTGGATTCTATGATGTTTACTCAAGGATGAAATCAGGGCCTCCCTGGTGGCGCAGTGGGTTAAGCAGTGCACTATGAAGCAAACCGCAGCCACTGCAGCACGAGTTTGATCCCTGCTGCCGGCCAGGGAGGGGACCCACATGGCGCAGCAGACCTCTCCTGTTGTGCCCGCTGCTCCCCTCAGCAGTATACTTCCATTGATCTGCCTGTTCTGCTCCCTGCTCTCTGTGGTGAATCCTCTCACCACCACCCCCCCCCACACCTCTGGCTGTACCCCAGTGCTTGTATGCATCAATAAATAAATCTTTAAAAAAAAAAAAAAGGATGAAATCACCTACCAATGCATTTCTCAGGAGGTGTCTCCAAGGTAAAGTAATACATGACTCTAATAAGCCATCCTTACCGTGGAATATTACTCAGCCATAAAAAGGTTACGTTGATACACACTACAAGGTAGATGAGACTTAGGTACAATGTTGAATTTCTATCACCAAAACAAGACACAAAAGGCTACATAGTGTGATCCATTGACATAAAATGTCCAGAACAGACAGATGACAGACAGAAAGCAGGTGAATGATTGTCAGGGACTGGAGGGGAGGACAAAATCTCCTTTAGAGTGAGGGAATGTTCTGGAATTAGGTAGGACTGGTGGTGGTTCCACAATATTGTGAGTATGCTAAATGCCACAGGAATTGTTCACTTTTAAAAGGCAATTGTGTAGAATGTGATTAAATCTAGAAAACAACCAAAAACAAGGGAAAACAGAGGAATGGATAAAGGCATAGAGTTGGGGAATGGCATTCCTAGCCAAAGGTCTGGTATCTGGGGGGCAGGCAGTGAAGTGCAAGAGGCCAGGCCAGGACTCTTCTGTGTCACCTCCCACAGTCCCAGATTTCCAGAAGTGCCTGATACCCCAATCCCACTGTAATGGTATCATTACTAAATTTAAAAACTAAGCCCGGGCCTCCCTGGTGGCTCAAGGGGTTAGGCACTGCACTGTGAAGCATCCTCAGCCACTGCAGCACAACTTCAATCCCCAGGCAGGGAGATGACCCACATGGCGCAGCAGAACTCTCCTGCCTCACCCACTGCTCCCCTCAGCAGTGTACTTCAGTCCATCTGCCTGTTCTGCTCTCCACTCTGTCTCTGGTGAATCTTCTCACCCCACCTCCCTGCATCTCTGGCCTGTACCACAGTCCTTGTATGCATAAAAAAAAAATTAAAAAAAAAAAACAACTACCCCCCCCCCGCCATTTTTTGCCAAGGAACCAGGCTTGGGAGGCTTAAATGGATAAAGGGGGTGGATGGGACAGTCATGGGAACTAGGCCAATACGTTGATTATCTGTTAAGCTGATCCTGGTCATTAGCCAGGACCCACCCAAGACTAGTCACCCTAACCAATCAATGGTGCCCAGATATAGGTAGAGCCTTTCTCTCTCTGCACAGCAGACTTCTTCTGTCTCACCTGCTGCTCCCCTGAGCAGTGTATTTCAGTAAATCCACCTTTTCTGTTTTCTACTCTGTTTCTGGTGAATTCTTTCTACCTTGCATCTTCAGCCTGTACCCTGATTCTTCTCTGCAACACCCACCCTGACTTGAGGGCAGAGGCAGAGAAAACATTTCTCTCTGATCAAACCCAGAAAAACAGGAGGGAGGTATCTGAACAGGCAAACTGAGGCAGCCTTCATGTTGGAGACAACTTCCTGACTCACATTGGGAGCTGTGGTGAAAGTGATGGAGGTTAAAGAACAGAGGAGGGCCTCCCTGGTGGTGCAGTGGATTAGGCAACACACTATGAAGCAAACTGCAGCCACTGCAGCACAAGTTCGATCCCTGCTGCCGGCCAGGGAGGGGACCCATATGGCGCAGCAGACCTCTCCTGCCTCACCTGCTGCTCCCCTCAGCAGTGTACTTCCGTTGATCTGCCTGTTCTGCTCCCCGCTCTTGTGGTGAATCCTCTCACCCCACCACACCTCTGGCCTGTACCCCAGTGCTTGTATGCATGAATAAATAAAATTTTTTTTAAAAAAAGTAAAGAACAGAGGAGACACCATGAGGTCAAGTACCGCCCAGGAGGTGGGGGTAGAAGGGATCAGTATAAGCCATTGACCCAGTTACAGAAACTAAGACCCTTAGGGGTCAACGCCCAGATCAGGAGGTGCAACACGCAGACAGGGATCAGACTGCTGCAGGGAGTGTCTGGAGCACAGACCTGAGGTGAGGATATGGGCATTAAGGAACAAACCATTCACAATATGAAGCAGGTGATTTATGAGAGAAGATGATCAAACTGAACGCTACCCCATGAACGGGGCCGCCATCCTTCTGCCAGCTGTGCCTGTGCAGGCGCTTCTTGCCACCAGCGCTCTCCTCTGCAGGGCAGCAGCCTCCTGCCTGTCCGTGACCTGTACTGTGCTGGGGCTTCTCGTCACTGTCCTCCCTTGGTGGAGGCAGCTCTCAAGGCCTCCCGCCTGTGACCATGCAGGCCTCTCAGCAAACCCGTCCCTTCGGGCCAGCTCTTCCTGACCGCTTGTGTCTAACAAGTGTCCTTTACTTCCCTCTCCCTTTCTTTATAAACTTACTCTTTAAATATAACCGGTGTGTGTGTCTCATGGAGAAACTCGCCTGGGGAACTCACCGCATGATTGAAAGGGGAGCTCTGGTGAAACCTTCCCCAGAGTGAACCCAAGGACCCCGCTCTCCAAACCCACTGATTCCAAAAAATGAGATCAAAAGGAAGACAGATTAAGAGGCAGAGGGAGGTGGGGGTTAAAAGAGGACAAGGACTCTGGAGAAAGCCACCATGTGCATTTCACAGACCAGAACACTGAGGTCAGTGAGGCTGAATCAACTGTTCTAGCTAAATGCAGCAGGAAGAATCTTTGAACAACTTACAAATCAGGACTTGCCCCTCCGGCTGCAGGAATTCCCCTTTGCAAGCCAAGAATAAAGTGTGTAAGCCCACAGCCCTCCACAGGCTGCAGCCTCTCACTCCCTCTGCCCACGAGCCACAGCAGCCTCAGAGCCTTCACCCTCAGCATTCCCAGTCCTCTTCACCATCTTGGCCAAACACCACCTCTCTGGACGCTCTCTGGATCCCACTCCACCCCATCCCCCCATCACACATCCTCTCATCACTCTCCCAGGTTTATTGTAACTCTTCCTGGTATGAGTAGATTGACATCTACCTTCCCTACACAACCAGGAATCTCTCCTAGTGGGACCAGTTCTGACCTTGGCATACAGTAGGTGCTTGCCACGCCTCTGAATCAGTGGATGAATGCAGCTGTGCAGTGGGCTCTCTCACCGCCCTCACTCCTAGAGTTGCTGGGAGGAAGTGAGGGATCCACATTGCAGGACTCCCAGAGGACACGCCAGAGCGCTGCTAAGCAGGGCTGCACATCCCGATGAGGTGGGCACCCCAGCGGGTGCCTATTGCACAGACAACAGATAGAGGCCCAGAGAAAAGCCTCTGGTGGGTCATTTCCCAGCCACAGAAAGAGAACTCAAAGTGGGCTCAACAAAATGAGAACCTGAAGGAAAATTCCAGAATGGTGGGTTTTAGGAATGGCTTGCTCCTGAAGGGACTAAGGCTCCACCTCTCTGCAGTATTCTGTTTTTCCTGCAGCCTTTCTCCCAGACAGCTCAGCCTACCCCTGGTGGGAGCAGGGTGTCCATTTTCTCCATTCACTTCAGCCAGAGTGCCAAGTGGCTCAAGCATTTAACTCCTACTCCATGGGTCCAGGGGGCTGTGCCTGGGGGTGGATTTGCAATCAAGTCCAGGAGCCACCAAATGGGGTCCAGAACAACCAGGTAGGCCCACCTAGGCCGTTTAGCTCTCTCACAGCCCCACTGGGTACCTTCTGAGCCCCTGAGGTTCAGTCACTCCGGTCTTTCTGGTGAGACCACTGACCTAGCATCTCCTCCTGTCTGACCACTTGCGGACCATTGTCCCAATCTCGGGGTGCTGGGACCCAGCCCTAAGAAAGGAAGACTGACCCTGCCAGCAAGGGCATGCCTGATGGAGGGCAGGGCTTGACCAAAAGCTGTAGGTGGCAAACACTAGAAGCGAGTATTCCTGGAAGAGCGAGCAGCCAGGGCAGCTGGCGCACCCCAGCCAGGGTTTGGCTTCCCCATCCTTACATACACCTCTACGTAATATAGATATGCACCTATTATGTACATAGCAGGCATAATATATAGAGGCATATAGCTAGATAGGGAACCCAGCCACCACCTCCCCAATTCCTCACCCCCCACCCCCCCCAAAGGGGCTGGACCTGGACCCCTCACCTCCCCGAGGCGTAGGCAATCTGATTTGACCTCCCTCGTCCAAAGACCTCATCGTCTTTTGTCACAAAATTCAATGATTCTGGATTTTAATCCACGTCTACAACCCCCCACCCCCAATTCACTGCACCCGTTTAAAACCAGAAGTCTGTGCAGGTGGAAGGGGCCGGGAACTGAAGCGAGGAGACATGCGCCGCTGCTGCCACCTGGTGGCCTCAGGGTTGGAGGAATCCGGGACCATTCGACATAGGTTGGCGGCGAGGGCAGCAAAGGGGCGGGTGGATTTCGGGGGTGTCTGTGAGCGGGCGCTGGTCCGAGGACACCGTCTCTGAGAAGGAGGAGGAATCTTAGGTTCTGGGGGCGGACCGACCCTGGGAGGGGCGGGGCTCGCCACTCGCGGGGCTGGGGGAATAAGCAAGGTTCCTGCAACTTGGGGGAACCCACTCCCGTACCCTCTCGGTCGTCCCTCCCCCTGCCTAGACCAGGCTTCGCAGCGTTCTGAGTGATCCTCCAAATTTGGTCTCCCAAAGACTGGGCGTTCCTGGGATCTCGCGGAGGGAGAGATTAATAAATGTGTGTGGAATGAATGAATGCCTGGATTTCCAGAGGCCGATTTGGGCCGTTGAGCAGGACACGTGGGCTCCAGTCAGGGTACCCAAAAGGAGGCTCATTTATTAAGCCTTAGATCCCCCACAACTCTGTGCAGTATCATCAACCCCATTTCACAGCGGAGCAAACTGATGGGGTAGAGAGAACGCCCTCCCCCAAAATGCTTAGAGCCCCCTTTCTCTCTCCACATCTAGAGCCTCCCAACCTGGAGACCCCACAATGCAGTGCTCCCAGCACAGCACCCTGGGATCAGAATGAGCCCACTTTGGGGCCGCCTCCAGTCTGCTCCAACCCTGGACGAACAGACCAGTGACCGTGCCTGCCCTGCCCCTGGGTATCGGCCCAGGCTGGGTGTGGCAGCTTCTGTTTCTTGGCAGTTTCTAGGATTCCCGCCACATGGTGTCGAAACGGGTGCCGGAGGGGATGGGTGGGGTGGGAGGCAGTGGCGCCAGGTGCTGGGGGGTGGGGAAGTTCCAGGTCACTGGCCTGGATTTCACTGCTCCGAGTGCTGGGGTGTGGCTGCAGCCAGCTTTGATCCTCAGCGGGCACTTCTGTGAACGTGAGGGCCATCTTCCTCAGGAGGCAGTTAGGGGGGTTCAGAGCCTCCCACTACGGTCTGGGTGAAACAGGTGGGTGCGACACACACTTAATAATCAACCTGTGACTCAGCTTATCAGTCTTCCTGTCCGTAGAGGGGATGGCTGCTCCCATTTCTCCCTCCGACTTCCAGGCCCACCAAACTGGGCGTACATGTGGTCTCCCAGGGGCCAGGCGTTTGGTGCCCCGGGGGGGAGCTGCCTGGGCAGGGCTGCCCTCTAGATCTTCCTGCCTACCAGGGCCCGAGCCCCAGGCTCAGGATGTCCTGACACCTGCCTCCTGTTCTCCAGGGGCAGCTCCACGTCAAAGGTGTACTCTGGGGCCCTCTGAAGCAGCTCCGTCTCCTCCTTCTGAGGCTTGGGTGTGTCCAGGTTGGCCTCTGCATTTTCGTCCCAGGACATGTTCACCACCAGGGGTTCTTGTGGGGGCACCTCCTCCAGGAAGTCTGTGGGGCTGACCCCAAACCAGTCCTGGAATAGGAGGAGGGAACAGAGGCTGTGGGTGGGGTCCTGCTTCCCACCCACTGAAGGATGGGGGGGTTAGGTCCCTTCTGACTAAACGCTCTAGAATTCCGAGGCCAACTCAATGATATCCCCCCCGTAAGCCCCTCCTGGGGAGGGTCCCCCCATTGCTTCTCCTCTCACAGCTGATGTGACTTGACAAGGCAGTGGTCCTAACCCAACTCTAGGAATGGGCATGTGAGCCTGCCCTGGACACCCAACCTCCGGGCCCCAACAACAGGCTCAGGGATGGGTACATGACCCGAACTGGACCACCTAGAGATGTCTCTGAGCCTTTTGCTCCAGTTAGTCAGGAGAACAGACAGCCTGCCTCCACTGGGGGAGGCGAGCCTGCCTGGGGGAGGAACCTGCAGGGAGAACAGAGATGCAGCTTTGTCCCTGGATCCAGCTATGCCTGAAGCCTACACACTGGGGTTTTCCCACTGGGCTTCTTTTTTATAGCAGCCACCTTGACATTTGTTTGCGCTGAGGAAATGGTCCACTAGAGGTTCATTTTGGGACCTTTGTTTACCTGTCTGTAAAAAAGGACAAGGTTTTGTTTTTGTTTTTTTTTTTTTTGAGTCCCTGCATCTCTGGATTGGGTTGAATGAATGAGTGAAGGCATGACCATGTTTAAGCAGAGTCCTGACCCAATAAACAAGATTTGGAATTAGAAAAGGGACCTTACCTGCTTCCACTGGCTTACAGGGAATTTGACTGCAGTGCTGGCACAGGGCGTGGGTAGGGGTGGGCACAGGAGCCGTGCTGCCCTGGGGAGGGAGGGAAGACAATCAGGAGCAGTGCGTCTGTCTGTTCTTACTCTTTAATTGTTTTAATATTATACAGGGAGTGAAGATGTGACTTGGAAGAGGGGTGCAGGAGTCTGACAGAAGCAGGTTCAAATTCCAGTTCTGCCCCCGCTGTCCATCCGGGCCTCAGTTTCCTCACTTGTGAGCTTGTGGGAAAGGTTCTTCTTATCGCTGTTGCTGTACAGAGCACAGGGTGGGGGGGGTGTAAATTACCTGTTCAGAACAAAGAAGCCAAGGAATCCCAGGAGAAAGATGCTCAGGAAGCTCCCCAGAGATGCCAGGAAGATGTCCAACATGGGAACAGAGGCTTCTGGGGAAAGAAGAGGTTGCTTGGAAAAAAATCCTGCTTCTCAGTGGGGACTGAGCAGGGAGAGCCAGATCCTCCATCAACCCGAAGTTGGCCCTAGTGAGTCTGGGAAGTTCACCCATTTGGTGACTTTGGGATTAAAGCTTGGCAGACTTTACACATTCAGAACAGTAGTTTCAGGCAGTGTGGCCACTCCCCTGGGCCCTGGCCAGCCCATCCCACACGGAGCCTGCCTCATTGGTTCTCTTTTTTTTTTTTTTTTAAAGATTTATTTATTTATGCATACAAGCACTGGGGCACAGGCCAGAGGTGTGGGGGGGTGAGAGGATTCACCACAGAGAGCNGGGAGCAGAACAGGCAGATCAACAGAAGTACACTGCTGAGGGGAGCAGTGGGCACAGCAGGAGAGGTCTGCCACGCCATGTGGGTCCCCTCCCTGGCCGGCAGCAGGGATCGAACTCGCAGCAGGGATCGAACTCGCAGCAGGGATCGAACTCGTGCTGCAGTGGCTGCGATTTGCTTCGTAGTGCGTTGCTTAACCCACTGCGCCACCAGGGGAGGCCCCCTCATTGGTTCTCTTGGGAGTAGGTTTCACTGCGAGGATAACAGATGTTGGTGTCCAAATCTCTCACGGCTACACATCCCCAGACAATGCAGTCTCATCTTTATCTTTGTGACAGGAGGTATGCATTCATTCATTCATTCACTTATTCATTCAATAAAATAGCCACTCTGTTCTCTCTTCCTCCCCAGTAGCTCTCCAGGCTGGAGGAGATAGAGCCAGACACAGACTCCCCTGAGGTGTCAGACTTGGAAGGAGAGGTACAGTTGGGGACTGCCCAGAGGGAAGCATGGAAGGCTTCATGGAGGAGGGCGCTTTGGAGTAGAGTTGTGAAGGATGAATAAGAGTTTGCCAACAGGGAGAGCCAACACTGTAGGCAGAGGAGCCTACATGGCTGTGGGAGACAGCAGGGGTGTGAGTGGCTGGTAAAGGAGGTGAAGTGGGATTGACTGGGACTGTCTCCTAAAGGCCACGCACCAGGAAGCTTGAGGGCCAGAGCAGGGCTACTTGAAGCACATGCACTGGGGTAGTGTGTGTTGGGTAAATACAACCCCCACTTCCACTCACCAATGCTGAAACGCTGGGGCTGGCTCCAGGTGCTTTGAAGCCAAGCTGTATCCGCTCGCACCTGCACGATGTAGACTACTCCAGCCTGCAGGCCTTGAAGGACGGCATGAGTCTCTGTAGGAGCCACAGGCCACTCTGCAAGAAGGAGGCAGTCATGGATCCCAGCACCCATTATACTCCCCATAGACCACCTGGTATAGGGGCAGAGGCTCATGGGCATTTTTCCTGGAAGTTCTTCCCTTAAGCCACCCAGTATTCTCAAATGTATTTGGAGAATTATACTTTATCGAGATATTTAGTAAATGATATTATCTTTTCAAGTTTGACCTCCTTTTCCTCTGCTCACCCCTCACTCATTTCCAGCCACACATGCCTCCTCCTCCATTTCCCTAAAGGCATCAGATTTGTTCCCTCCACAGGGCCTTTGCACTGACAGTCCTCTCTCCTGGTTCACCCTTTCCCCCAAATACCCACATGGTACCCCCTCTGGCCTTTAAGATCAAGGTCAGTGTTTATTTTCTCTCTTTCTCTCTCAGTGTCCCTAGCACCTCAGCACACAGTAGGGCCTCAGTATTCGTAGAATTGCATGGCCTTAACAAATATAGTCACATGTCACTTACCCATGGGGATCCCTGAGAAATTCATCGTTTAGAGATTGTGTCATAATCAAATGCCATAGATCTAGTTACACAGACCTAATGGCATAGCTTGCTACATACCTGGGCTGTAAGTCACAGCCTACCTGACCCTCCATTATATGTGGTCTGTTGTTGACCAAAATGTTGTTAAGTGACTATAAAGCACTCCATAAAATCCTTAAAGGAGAAAAGAGTTGTTGACGTCATCCTGGTACCCTAAATCCATATTCTTTGTGTATATTCAAGTGGAATATTCTCAAGTGGAATATTCTCAAAAGGAATTTGGGGGAGATTAGTGGATTTGGCTGCGGTCATTAGGTTCATCAGTCTTCAGTGGTTTGACTTTTGGCAAATGGACCCCTTTCGGCTATGCCACCTGAGGAAGTCACTCAGGCCCACTTGGCCCCAATCAGTGTGGGGTGACCACGCCGATAGCAGCGGGTCTATGTCTCTGAGGCCAGGGCACGCCCCTGGGTGTCCATCCTCGGCGCAGACATGAACTCAGGGTCTTGTTAGCCCTGCCTGTGGCTGCAGGAGGTGGGCGGGCTGCAAGGCTGTCTGCAGGAGGGGCAGGGGAGTGGAGGAGGCCCCAGCCCCGCTGAGACCTGCCCTGTCCCCCCCTCGTTTCTTTCCTTTTGGTATAACTGAGCTCACAGCTAGGCTTGTTCCGCCTTGGGGGAGGCGATTGCTTCTCTGTGTCTGTTTCCCCCTCTGTGGAAAGGAGACAGTCACCCACTCCTGGGTGTCCAGTCGCTGATGCACAAGGACTGCCACGCACTTGAGGAGCGACCACTCCACTGATGCCCACTGGCCCTCTCGGGGCCATTGACTCTAGCGCCCTTGTTTTAGGGGTGGGGAAACCAAGGCCCAGAGAGGGGCAGTGAGGCATCCAAGGTCACACGGTAAGGCAGCCTGAACGTGCCCCCCCCCCCCCCCCCCCCCCCCGGCAACATTCCAGCTGTGCTGCCTCACCTACCAGTCACCTGGCTGCTGTCCTCGTCCGTGTAGCGCACGACGTAGCCCTTCAGGACACCGGGACAGGCGCTCAGCAGGGACGGCGTCCAGTCCACGCACACGGAACTGGAGCTGAAATTCTTCACTGACACGTGCTGCGGGCTCCAAGCCCCCGAGGCTACCACAGAACACGGCCGCAGTTAACACCATTCTCCCCGCAAACCCAGGTGGCCCCTCCAGACACCCAGGTAACCTCGGACTCCGAGTCAAGCAGGCAGTGGTCCTAACCCTTACCCCGCTACTCACGTACCATCACTTCCCCTCTCCGGGCCTTGGTTTTCTTTTTTTTTTTTTTGATTAAAGATTTATTTATGCACACAAGAGCTGGGGTACAGGCCAGAGTCGCGGGAGGTGAGAGGATTCACCAGAGACAGAGTGGGGGCAGAACAAGCTGATGAACTGAAATACACTGCTGAGGGGAGCAGCGGGCGAGGCAGGAGAGGTCTGCTGCACCATGTGGGTCCCCTCCCTGGCTGGGGATCGAACTCATGCTGCAGTGGCTGTGATTTGCCTCCTACTGCGTTGCTTAACCCACTGCGCAACCAGGGAGGCCCCGGGCCTCGGTTTTCTTACCTATAAAGCGGGCAGTGTGACTCAAGCATTGAGTAGGCCGACCTCAAGCAAACTGACTCGTGTGCCTCTGGTTGGCTCCTTCCGCCTCCAGATGCCCAAGCCACTCCTGAATCCCCCCGGGGCACCACCCTGCAGGTTTGGGCCACTCACCATTGCCACCAAAGTGGTAGGTAGACAAGACGGTGGACCACGAGGTGACATTCTCCGGGTGTGCAGAGGCAAACATCATGATGTGGTAACATACCTCCTGCCCCATTGCCCCAAACATTTGGCTCAAGTTGTGCGTTGCTGGGAGGATGAACAAGACAAGGCCAGTACACAGACAGTTTTCACCTGTGCACGTTTGCACCGCTTGGGCCTTCTGCCAGGGGACACGCCTACTCATGCTTCAAAGGCCTCACACCAATGTGCCTTCCTCCCGGGTTCCTTCCCTATGCTCCCCCCAACCCATCCCCACCCCTTCAGCCAGCCCTTCCTCCAGGGGCCAGAGGCTATCTCTATCTAGCTCTGTTGTCCCAGGCTGGGAGCTCGTTGAGTGCCAGGCTGAGGCCGAGACTCCCTGGGATCCTGGCCAGGCCCAGGGCAGGAAGCGGGAGGTTGAGAAACTCCTTGGGTCATATGGCATTCTCTTATTCCCTACGGAAATCTCATTAATTTGCCACCAGCATCATGATAGTTGCCGCCTTCCCTGGTGTTGGTAAATGTTTAGCAAACACCTTGGGATGTGAGACTCATTACCCACCAGAGTGCCACCTGCCCAGTGCTGAGCCCTGACATCCCAGGATCCCGGCAGGAGGCTCTCAGACCTCTGGGTAGAAGGATCTGGATCTCAGCCTTTCCCCAACCTGTCTCTGTGTGACCTTAAGCAGCAAGACCTCTCTGAGCTTCGGACACCCCAGCATGAATGGTCACTGTAGGTCTGAACCCATCGGGAGCTCTGGTGCAGAGGGGGAGTCAAGACAAGAGACACCGTAATACCCAATCCATCGGGGTCCCCCTCCTGGGGCTCGTTCACAATGCAGGAGGCCACGCTCTCGTTCTGGCCCTGGGACTGCCACACAGCGCAGTACGTCATGCCCTGGGCTGGGGCTGGCCAGTGTATGGTGGTCCCATTGGCCCCCACGCTGATATTCAGGACCCCTGCTTCTGGAAGGAAATAAGGGAGGCACATCAGGACCACCGCCTCGCTCCCCCCACCCAAGGTCCCGAAGGCCCCGGTCCCTCCCACCCAGTTCCATGCCCACAGAGCCAGGTGGGAAAAGCAAGGCCCAGAGCAAAGCAGTGAGGGCAGGCCACACAGCAAGATGGCACCCCAGGCTAGCCCACCTCCCCACTCTGGGGACCAGGCACGGAGGGAAGGAACGCTAGGGGCTATCGAGTGAGTTGAGTTCTCCCCTCCCTCCCTGCCAAGACACTCTCCATTATCACTCCCTGACTCCCTGTTCTGCCATTACTCCCCCACCAGCCTGGGGGGTGGCTCCTGCTCCCGCAGATGCCTAGCCACCGGCCGCACAGCCTCGCCCAGCAGCTGGAGTGGTGCAGGACAGACCTCCAGCCTGACCAGAGCTCAGTGGCCCAAGGACACACCCGCTCAGTGCCCTGGCTCCTCTCCACGCGCCCTACAGCAAGGGCGGCTACAAAAATCTGAGAGGCGAATGCCGCTTCCTGTTCTGGGAACGCTACTGTCTTTTTATTTTTGAAAAGTTAGAGATTCCTTAATTTTTTATTCCTGGTACCACTACCATAATTTACAGGGCAATATCCCTGATATAGGGGCCTCCCTGGTGGTGCAGCAGATTAAGCAACACACTATGAAGCAGACCACAGCCACTGCAGCACGAGTTCGATCCCTGCTGCCAACCAGGAGGGGGCCCACAAGGCCTGTCTCCCTACTGCTTCCCTTAGCACTGTATTTCGGTCTGTCTGCCTGTACAGGCCAGAGTCCAGGGAGGTGAGAGGATTCACCAGAGACAGAGTGGGGAACAGAACAGGCTGACTGACTGAAACACACTGCTGAAGGCAGTAGCAGGCGAGGCAGAAGAGGGCGAGGCAGGAGAGGTCTGCTACACCATGTGGGTTCCCTCCTGGCCGGAGGCAGGGGATCGAACTTGTACTTCAGTGGCTGTAGTTTGCTTCATAGTGCGTTGCTTAACCCACTGCGCCACCAGGGAGGCCCGATAAATAAATCTTAAAAAAAAAAAAAGATGA